>VDFB02285379.1:314981-358532 GCA_007258455.2 Sequoia sempervirens
GGGAAGGAGAGATAGAGAGGGGGAGGAAGGAGGGAGAAGTAGAGAGAGAGGTGATATATACAAATAGAGAATGGGGGAGGGAAGGAAGGAGGGAAGGAGGGAGAGAGAAGTGAGATATAGATAATGAGAGAGAGGGAGAGAGAGGGGGGAGGAAGGTGGATAAATTGAGAGAGAGAGAGAGTAGGGAGGGGGAGAGAGTGAGGTAGAAAGGAATATGTTAGATAGAGGGTTAGAGAGAGAAGGTGTGTGGGAGTAAGGAAGAGAGGGAGTGAGAGCTAGGGAGGGAGAGAGAGGGGGAGTGCTAGGGAGGGAGAGAGAGAAGTGAGATAGAGAGAGAAAGGCAATATAGAGGAAAGTAGAGAGGGAAGGGGAGAGAGAGAGAGGAAGTTGGTGAGATTGAGAGATAGGAGGGAGGTAGAGAGAAAGGTAGATAGGGATAGGTTAGAGAGTAGAGAAGGAAGGTGTGTGGTAGGAAGGAAGAGAGATCTAGATAGATATGGATGAGGGTTGAGGGTGTAGGATTTAGGGTTTAAGGTATAGGGATGAGGATTGAGTGATAGTGTTTAGGATTCAAGGTATAGGGTATAGGGTTATGGTTTAGAATATTGGGTATATGGTTGAGGGTATTGGGTTTAGGGTTGAGGGTTGAGGGTTTAGGGTTGAGGGCACAAAGCTCAATGTATGGTTTAGGGTTAAAGTATAGGGTTCATGCTTGCAGGTTTACAGTTTAGGCATAATTTTTAGGGTTGAGGGTCAAGATTAAGTGTGCAAGGTATAGGGATTAGGGTTTAGGATATTGGGTATAGGTTATAGGTTTGAGGCTTGAGGGTATAAGGTATAGGGTTAAGGGTTGAGAGTGTAGATTTTATGGTTTAAGTATAGGGTTGAGGGTACAGAGTTGATGGATAATGTTTAGGGTTTAGGTTATAAGGTTGAGGATATAGGGTATAGGGATGAGGGTTGAGGGTGTCAGGTTTAGGGTTTAAGGTATAGGGTTGAGGGTTGAGGGTTGAGGGTACAAGGTTAAGTGTATAGGGTTGAGGGTATTGGGTTAGGATTAAGGGTTTAGGGTATAATATTGAATGTAGGGTTTAGGTTTTAAGTTTAAGGTTGAGGGATAATTTTTAGGGTTTAGCTTATAAGGTTGAGGGTATAGGGTATAGGGATGAGGGTTGAGGGTGTAGGGTTTAGGGTATAGGGATTATGATTTATGATATTTGGTATAGGGTTTTGGATATTGAGAGAGAGGATGGAAGGGAGAGAGAGAGAGAGGGAGAGGGAGGGAGTAGAGAGGGAAGGAGAGAGAGAGAGGTAATAAAGAGAGAAGTAGAGAGTGAAGGAGGAAGGTGGAGAGATTGAGAGAGAGAGGAGGGAGGAAGAGGGAGGTAGAGATGGATAGGTTAGATAGAGAGAAGTAGAGAGAGAAGGAGGGTGGAAGGAAGAGAGAGAAAGGGGGAGAGAGAATATTAGAGGGAAAGAGGGAGGGAGAGAGAGAAGTGAGACCCCATTTCTTTGAGGCATAAACACATTAACAAGGTAGTGCTTGTTGTATGAAAAATGCTCAAAGAAATGGGGCCTCCACGGTGAAATTGGCAAAATAGTGAGATGTTTGAAAAATGGGTCCAAGAAATGGGGTCTCCCCATGATGTAAATCATCAAGAGACCCCATTTCATCACCAATAGACTCCATTAATTCAAACAAGCCAAGTTAGGTTTGTCAATTTCATCGAATTGGCATGTACTAGCTTGCCAATTCGGTGAAATTGGCATGCACTAGCTTTCCAATTCGGTGAAATTGACAAGCACTAGCTTGCAAATTCGGTGAAATTGGAAACCCAACTTGGACTATTTGAAAAAATGGGTCCAAGAAATGGGGTCTCCTGGTGATGTACCCCATTTCTTGGACCTATTTTTTTAAACAGGCCCACTAGCTTGCCAATTTGGTGAAATTGTCATTCTTCGACCCAATTTTTCAAACACACCAAGTTAGGTTGCCAATTTCACTGAATTGGAAAACTAATGGGCCCACTAGTTTCCAATTTGAAGAAAATGGGTCCAAGAAATGGGGTCTCTCGGTGATTTACATGAGTTGTCATATGGTGCACAATGCAATATGTGTTATACATAAAATCACTAGGTACATTTCTTTGGGTAGTACGCACCTAGAATTGAAGCAATAAGAATTTAGTATCAATAATCCATTGTTAACAAAGGGTTGTTGGTTGCAGGTGAGTAGGTCGAAAGTAAAACATATCTTTGTGGATGGAGAAGAGCAGTGTAACTATATCTATGAAGTGTTATGGCTTGGTGGTCCATATGAAATAGAAAGAAAACCCATATACTATGAGAACATCTATTTATTATAGTCTAGGAAAATTCAAAGGCACCCTCTAATTAAGGATGTTGTAAAATATTTAGAAAATAGAAAGGATTCACTTGTGTGTATACCCATTCTTATGGGAGATACCAAGGATGGGTTTGTTTTGAGAAATGGTACCAATTTCTTTGTAGATGGAATTTGTGGAGGTTGGATAGATGATGGCTCCCCAAGGTTAGGGAAGAATTGTGGTACTCATGGTAATGTAGTAGGCAATAGTGATAATGATCGTCCCTATTTCTCTAGGATGGGGGATGCAAATATTAAATTATAGAAATAAAAAATTCTTAGAAGATTGGTCAACAAGATTAGGAAATTGTAATAAAAGTACATCTCATGTGATAATTGAAGACAAGAGAGTGGAGACATGCAAAAAAAAGATATTGTAATTCTGTGTCCTCCAAACACGAAAGTACGGAATAACTGGGATGTAACCAAGAATGAGGGGGTCATGAATGCTTTCACTATTTTCTTAGAGTGTAGAAGTAGAGAACCCAAGGCCACAAATGATTTTGCTAATTATAATTGAATTCAAATATGTGGTAAAAACATTGGATGTGAACAACCTTTAGATGGATTGAAAACACCATGCGTGTCACCTAAAAAGAGGAAGTATCCCTTCTTATCACACTTTTATGTTGATGAAGATGTTACCTGTAATAGAGAGAATAAAGTTGGTGTGGGCATACATTTTTTGCATTTCAAATTCTATGGGGAAGTCCCAAGGAAAATAACCTGGAGATGATGAGAGAAATTCAGTCAAGAATCCAATAAAAGGGAATATTTCTTGTGGAAAGGAGCAAGGAGATGTGGGTAAAAACAATGATGCTCTAGGAATTGTTTCCCATGCTATAACCACTTTTTTCCAAGCCATGAGTACTATGTAGAATGTGGTAGATATATTTGTGATGTGGTTGGTAAATCTCCTTATTATTGTAGCCAAGTGGTATGCTCTAGATGTTGCTCAATGTATAAAGAGATAGTTTTTAGCTCATTTGATCATATTGAAGATGACAATGATTGCTTAGAACCATTAAAAGATGAATTTACTAATTACAAGTCACAAAGTAAACTCAAACATGCTGGAAATTTAAAACATTCCACTTACCAACCATCAAAGTCATGTAGAAAATTGCATTGTGGGGGTATGGAAATTGTTAATAACAAAGGAAAATGCAATATCTTGGAGCAATTTGTGGGAAAGATTTCTATGAATATTACTTGTCAACTTATAAGGGAAGAAGAGTTGTAGGACCAACACAAGTTATTTGTTTGCTCACATGTGATCTTGCTATAGAATTTAGATGAAGATGTGAAACCATTAGATGTATTAAGTATCATTCAACAAGCAGGTGTGGATTTTGTAAAGGTAATATATGTCTCACCACCTCAAAGTTTCTAAAATTTTACAAGAGGCATTGTTTGCTTTGAAGACCAAGAAAGCTTCCAAAGGTGTCTATATTTTTGCAGAATGAAAACATTATAATTACATCTTCAAAGGGAAGGTAACAACATGTACTCCCTTTATTTCCCAAGTATTGAATATGAAACGGTATTTGATTGCATGTCATTATTTTTTTAACAAACCTATATCTCTCACGCCTCTCTAGTTAGTTACCTTCCTCTCTTCCTCTCCCATCTCTATTTCATGTAATCACCCCTTGTCTAGATCTCCATCCATCCTTAGCCATCTAGGTCTCTCTCTCAAGTCTCTCTCTCTCCCTCCCTCTCTCCCTCTCTCTCACTCTCCATCTCCCTCTCAGGCCTTTCCCTCAAATTGTGAACTTATCTCTCTCATTTCATTCTATCTCTCCCCCCATCTCTCTACCTCTCACCTCTGTACCTCTCTCACACCTCTCTTTCCCTTACCTCTCATTCCCCCTCACTCACAACAACACAATAGGCAATTAACACCAAATTTAGCATTAGATTTTAGTGTATTTGCTTTTGTCATTTAGGAGTCATCTAATAGTGCAAAAGTTGAGGAAAACCCATTTCTTCGGTTCATCGTTGGATTTTACACCAGATTTAGCACCGTCTTTAGCACCTACTTTAGTGTCAGATTTGGCACCAAAAATTTGGTGTCGGTAATAGCATCTCCTTTAACGTTAGGAATAGTGCTGGAAATTGGCCTCAGAAATAGCACCTAAATTGGCACCCAAGTTGGCTTTCGATTTTGCTTCCATGTTTTCTCCCCTTTTGGCTCCTAGTTTTTCTCCCAATTTTTCCTCTAGGTTTTCTTTCGATTTTTCTTCTAATGTGACGTCCAGTTTTTCTTCCAATATTGCTTCTAGTTTTGCTTCCATTTCTTCTCCCATTTTTGCTTCCATCTTTGCTCCCATGTTTGCTTCAAGTTTTACTCCTAGTTTTGCTCCCAATTTTTCTTCCAATTTTGCTTCCGGTTTTTCTTCCACTTTTGCTTCCAATGTTGCTTCTAGTTTTTCTTCTAGTTTTGCTTCAAGATTTACTTCTAATTTTTCTTCCAGTTTTGCTTCTTGATTTTCTTCTAGTTTTCCTTCCAGATTTGCTTCCAGTTTTTCTTTCAGTTTTGCTTCCAGGTTTTCTTTTGATTTTGCTTCCAATTTTGCTTCCAAATTTGCTTCTTGCATTCCTTCTAGTTTTGCTTCAAGTTTGCTTCTAGGTTTTCTTCTGATTTTTCTTCCAATTTTGCTTCCAATTTTGTTTCAAGTTTTTCTTCCAATTTTCCTTTTAGATTTGCTTCCAGTTTTTCTTCCATTTTTTCTTTTAGTTTTGCTTCCAATTTTTCTTCCAAATTTGCTTCTAGTTTTGCTTCCTACATTCCTTCCAGTTTTGCTTCTGGTTTTTCTTCCAATTTTTCTTCCAAGATTGCTTCTAGTTTGGTTTCCATTGTTGCTTCCTTTTTTTAATTTTTCCTTCCCTTTTCCTTCAAAAAATTATTCTTATTTTGCTCTCGTTTTTGCTTCCGATTTTTCTTCCAAGTTTGCTTCTGCTTTTGCTACCAATTTTTCTTCCAAGATTGCTTCTGGTTTGTTTCTAGTTTGGCTTCCATTGTTGCTTCCTTTTTTTCTTCTAAAAATGAATCTAGTTTTTCTTCATGTATTAACTTAATATGTTTTAATTCAATTTAATTAGTTAAATATATGATTCCTCTTAAATAACTCATATGATTATAGAGTAAGTAATTTAATTATTTAACTCATGTGATTAAATAACAAAATAATTATTATAACATGATTGTCATCTATAATTAAGACAATTCAGTCAAATATTTATAATTTAATTGAATTTGACAACATCCATCCTGAGCAGTAAATTAAAATCATCATGCATAATAAATATCCATCCAAAAATCATTGACCACTTTTAATATATATAAATTGACAAGTCACTATTGATAAGATCATCATCATATATAACTAAAACAAGTGAAAGTCAAATATGCCATTAGATCAATAACATGTGAAAATGATACATGTCTAATAGTTGACATAAGTCAAAATGATACATGTACAAATGATATAAGTAAAAATGATAAATTATTTAACTCAAATTGATACAGGTCAAGATGATACATGTCCAAATGATCTAAGTGAAAATGATAAATGTCAATATGATACAACTCAATAATATGGTACTGTAGGCTGTGAAAATGATACATATGATAGTAACCATGAAAATAAGCATTATAAAGATATATCAACAATGATCCATGATGTAGTCTATATGATCATGAATGTCACTAGGTACTACCAGCAACTGCCTCATCATCATCACCACCATTGTCATCATTATCATCATAATGATATATTAGCAATTATCCATGACACAGTCTATATGATCATGAATTTCGTTGGGTACTACAAGCAACTGCCTCATCATCATCACCACCACCATCATCATCATCATCATCGTCGTTGTCGCCATTGTCATCATCCTCATCCTCATCCTCGTCATCATCATTGTCATTAGCCTCGATGTCTTCCATATCTATGTCATCATCATCCTTTTCCATGTGATCTGTACTGACAAAACCAATATTTTCTGGATCTATATCATGTTGACGATCATCTTGATCTTCTAGAAGACCCGTGTTCTACAAAAAAAAACATTTAAAATGAAAATTTATTATTTATTTCATGCAATAATTTATTTTTCGGTTATATATCTAATATTGAAACATATGAGAGGAAACCATAATCATTTTACATCATATCAAAGTGCACATACCATAATAAAATTTCAAAAAAGTTACAGCTAATATGTGATTCCAATGATGTAAAACAGGCAACAATTTTAATAAACATTAGTAAAGATCATAAAAAAATTCGTTATACAATTTAACTATCAACTGTAAATTCTATTACATAACCTTAAGTTCCAACCCTCTGCTAAAGAATGAGGAGACTGCAAGAAGATTTGCTGCAGGGGGCATTGGTACATGAGATGGACATGGATCTTCCAATCCATCCACTAAGATGCTTTTATACAAAAATGTGGAAGATATCCCTGTTTCTAGAGAGCTCATGATTCAGGTTGATACAAAAAATGATGTTGTTCTGGTACCCATATATGGCATCATGGTTCCATTTCATGTCGCCACCATCAAGAGTGTTACAAGCCAACAGGATGAAGGGAATTCTTATACAAGGATAATTTTCAATGTTCCAGGTACCAACTTTAATGCCAACTACATGCCAACATTGAAATTCCCTAGTAGTATTTATGTTAAGGAAATTTCCTTTAGATCCAATTATTCGAAGCACATCAACCATGTGGTACAAATGATTAAATACCATAGATGATCTGTAGCAATGAAAGAGTATGAAAAGGAAAAGAGAGCTACACTAGTGACTCAGGAGAAACCTCAACTTTAATAAAAAGGAAATTAGGCTGGCAGACTTGTGGATCAGGCCAACATTTGGTGGAAGAGGAAGAAAGATGACTGGAACTCTGGAGGCCCACCATAATGGATTTTGGTATTCAACCATGAGAGCAGAAGAGAGAGATAATATCATGTATCAAAATATTAAGCATTCATTCTGCCAACCAACAGAGAAGGAGATGATTACTTTATTTTCATTTGCATAACCATATCATGGCATGGGAACCAAGAAGACCAAGGATGTCTAGTTTTATGTGGAGGTAATGGATGTGGTCCAAACTTTAGGAGGGGCAAGAAGGTTAATGTATGACCTTGATGAAATTGAGGAAGAACAACAAGAGAGGGACAAGAAAAATAAAATCAATGTAGAGCTTCAAGGATTTTTCAAGCGAGTAAGAAAGCTATGGGATCAGCCTCATCTAAAATATTTTGAACTAGAGTTTGATATACCATTTAGAGAACTTTTCCCTTCAAAGCCCCTATTTTTTTGTTCCTACGGTAAACTGTTTGGTAGAGTTGATGGAATTACCTTTCTTAGTAATCACTATTAGTGAGATTGAGATTGAATCAATTAGGCGCTAATTTCCTATAGCAATGAAAGAGTAAAGGAAAAGAGAGCTACATTGGTGACTCAAGAGAAACTTCAGCTTTCAAAAAAAAGGCAATTAGGCTGGTAGACTTGTGGATCAAGCCAACATTTGGTGGAAGAGGAAGAAAGATGATTAGAACTCTGGAGGCCCACCATAATGGATTTTGGTATTCAACCATGAGAGTGGAAGAGAGAGCTGATATCATGTATCAAAACATTAAGCATGCATTCTTCCAGCTAGAGAAGGAGATTATTACTTTGCTTCATTTTCATTTGCATAACCTTATCATGGAATGGGAACCAAGAAGGCCAAGGATGTCTAGTTTTATGTGGAGGTAATGGATGTGGTCCAAACTTTAGGAGGGGCAAGAGGGTCAATGTATGATCTTGATGAAATTGAGGAAGAATAGCAAGAGAGGGACAAGAAAAATAAAACCAATGCATAGTTTCAAGGATTTTTCAAGCCAATAAGAGAGCTATGGGATCATCCTCATCTAAATTTTTTTTAACTAGAGTTTGATGTACCATTTAGAGAGCTTGGTTTTCATGGAATTCCTTTCAAATCCTATGCTTTTATTGTTCCTAAGGTAAACTATTTGGTAGAGTTGGTTGAATTATGTTTATATGTAATCACTATTAGTGAGATTGAGATTGTTAATCAATTAGGCACTAATTTCCTATAGCAATGAAAGATTCTGAAAAGGTGGAGAGAGCTACACTGGTGACTCAGGAGAAACTTCATCTTTAAAAAAAAAAAAGGCAATTAGGTTGGCAGACTTGTGGGTCAGGCCAAAATTTGGTGGAAGAGGAAGAAATATGACTAGAAGTCTAGAGGCCCACCATAATGTATTTCAGTATTCAACCATGAGAGTAGAAGAGAGAGTTGATATCATGTATCAATATATTAAGCATGCATTCTTCCAACTAGCAGAGGAGATGACTACTTTGCTTCATTTTCATTTGCATAGCCATATCATGGCATGGGAACCAAAAGACCAAGGATTTCTAGTTTTATGTGGAGGTAATGGATGTGGTCCAAACTTTAGAAGGGGAAAGAAGGTCAATGTATGATCTTGATGAAATTGAGGAAGATCAACAAGAGAGGGACATGTAAAATAAAATCAATGTAGAGCTTCAATCATTTTTCAAGTGAGTAAGAGAGCTATGGGATCAGCCTCATCTAAAATATTTAGAACTAGAGTTTGATATACCATTTAGAGAGCTTAGTTTTCATGGAGTTCCTTTCAAAGCCCCTGCTTTTATTGTTCCTACAATAAACTATTTGGTAGAGTTGATGGAATTACTTTTCTTAGTAATCACTATTAGTGAGATTGAGATTGTTAATCAAGTAGGCACAAATTTCCTACAGTAATGAAAGATTCTGAAAAGGTAGAGAGAGCTACACTGGTGACTCAGGAGAAACTTTAGCTTTCAAAAAAAAAAGGAAATTAGGCTAGCAGACTTGTGGATCAGGCCAACATTTGGTGGAAGAGGAAGAAAGATGACTGGAACTTTGGAGGCCCACCATAATGGATTTCAGTATTCAACCATGAGAGTGGAAGAGAGATATGATATCATGTATCAAAACATTAAGTATGCATTCCTCTAGCCAATAGAGAAGGAGATGATATTACTTTGTGTATACACCTAAAAATGGTCACGTCACAATAGTCTAGTAATTAATTAAATATTTTTTAATATTTAATTAAAACTCTAAATTCGATCTACGTATAAATAAATCTAAATAATTTATTTATATTGTTCATTCTTTCATTTCGATTAAATAAATAAGTTTATTTAATCACTTTTCTTATCCATTTCTTAAATAATTAAATAAAAATTACAATTTATTTATATTAATTATCATTTAATCTTGGCTTGAATATTTTATTCAAATAAAGATTAAATATTCTTATCCTCTAAATTTCATTCACAATTAAATATTCTAAATATTTAATTAATTCTTCTAAAGTCCATTCACATTTCCATATTTCAAATATTTGATTAAATTCTTCTAAAGTTTATTCACAATTAAATATTTCTAATATTTAATTGAAATCTTCTATAGTCCTCAAATCAAAAATCAAACTCACATGAAATTAAATAAATTTATTTATTTAATATTGCATTATCTTCAACAACCGTGAAAACAAACTTCAAAACAGAAAATTAATTTCTCTATTTTTGAGCAAGCTTGTTCCCGTGGGTTGAAGACAAACCTCCATTCTTCTCTCCAACCTCCAAACATCCTCCATCTTCCTCTCAACTTCTCCATCTCTCACCATTCAAATCTACCAAACAATCTCGCAGCCATTGATCTTTGCCAGCTAGGCTCTTGCTTGCAAAAAGCTATAAAAAGGATTGCCAGGTCTTGGAAATCATATAGAAGCTTTCATACACGAAAACTATAGCCAAATAGCTGTCAAGCATCCATAGCATAGTCTTTTAGCATTCATAGATTGTAGAATCATTCCATATCATGGCCAATCATCCTCATAGTTTAGTTTCAATAGCATCATAATCCACAGCCCCTGTGCATATCCGTATCAACATTTCACTCCATCAGCATATAGCATAGAGAAGTACTTTCCTTTTTGCACACTCATTCTGTAGGTTGCCATTCTGAGAAGCTTTTCTTACACAATCTGAGAGCAACAGCTTCAAACAAATCCCTGGAGATAGAGAAAAATGGAACGGTTCTAAAGAAGCTCTATTTGTTTTCTTTGAATTCAATTATCTTGCTTTCTTTAGTTTAATGTTTCATTTTGTGTGATTTTGTTTATCTTATTTTGATACACATATTTCTATCACACATTTTTGGCACCCACCGTGGGGCTCTTGCCCCAATTCTAACATCTTTTTGCAGGTTTTTTCGACAAGTCACGGCTAAAATAGCATATTAGCGCAATAAACATGCTTCATCACAATTCACACCCAGTTCAGCACCCGTGACCCATCCTGCAGCACCCTTGATAGATCTTGCAGCGCTCGTGACATATCCTGTAGTGCCCGTGACCCATCTTGTAGCGCCCGTGATAGATCCTGCAGTGCCCGTGATAGATCCTATAGCGCCCATGACAGTTCTTGCAGTGCCTGTGACCCATCCTGTAGCACCCATGACAGATCTTGTAGCACCCATAAAATTTGTTTTAGCACCCTTGATGTCTGTATTAGCAATTTTAATATGTAACTTAAATATAATTTGACTGGATCCGACGCGACCGTGGACAGTAAGAAATTTAAAAGAATGAAGCAATCCTAGGATAGTCACATAATTCAAAATTAAGCAATCCTAGGATAGTCACATAATTCAAAATCAAGCAATCCTAGGATAATCACTTCATTTTCTAGTTTGGGCTAAAAAGAACTCCATGTCTTTGTGAAGCAACATCTTCACCTAGCATAGCAAATTGTTTATTTGGGCTTAAAATTGAACTCTTGTTTGCTTTGCTTTAAATGGTGATAGGCCTATGCTCTCCCCTTAACTAGGTGATCAAAATGCCAAACTCATCTATTTCATTTCATGCAATTTTAAGTTTTTATAATACCTTTTAGAGAGCCTGCTCTTGTGGGAAAAAGTACTCACCCAAGAGGAACGACTCAAGTGGGTTCAAGCCAAAGCCAGGCTATTCCACCCCACTATAAAATTTAAAGCAAATATGGGGAAACCCTCTTTTGACGGTAGTGTGCAAGATAACCATCCCCAAATCCTTTGTTCTAAAGGCAGGGAGGTCTCTCGAGGGAGTATATCATTTTTCGTACCGAACGGAAACCCTTACTACAAACTTAGTGTAGTATCCAACCAAAGTCAATTTTTGAACATCATAATAATCACAGTGCAGGGGAGGGAAGAATCTACCCCCAAGATACTCACCATATAACTACCAAGGACTGTTTGCTCAGGGGATCCGGTATCCACTTCTGTCACTCTGAGTACGCACCTGGAAAAGACAAAAACACGGGCGCCCTTTTGGGGGTGACACGATTGTGTGAGTTGATGCAGTTCTAAGATGTCGGTTGTTGATTAGTATGATGACCTATCTGAGTACTAACAATGAGTCTGTTTGAACTATTTATCATGTGTAAAACCTGTTAAAACAATTTTTGAAAAACATTTTGATCATACACTTGATGTTTAGTATAGGACTTAAACACAACTATTCTATAACTTGTTTGAAGTGTTTTCAAAACATTAATTCAGTTAAGATCATCCAACACTCACGATTACCTTGATTACTCTCATGTTAAGAGATTGGAAATCCACAACCTTTGTTAAGAAATCCATTCTCAAACGGATCAAAAAGCCAAAGAAATCCCTTAGCTATAAGAAACTATTGAAGAAAAGATGATTCTTGTACCAAAGTCGAAAGGTTTTACTTAAACATAGAACCTTTATCCATCGATATCATGACTGTGTTAGAGGTTTCGCTGATGATTATGCTGTAGAACCATTATACTCACGAGCTTTCTTTCAAAGAAGAGCCCTTTCTCAAAGGCACAATCATAGTCAACGTATTCATTCTTGTTATATTCCCCAACCTGCAATTGAATATTCTACTCGTCCAAATCAATTTCTGCAATAGAGAACCCAAACACATTAGGCATTTATCACAAATCCATCTTTTTACGAAACTACGATCAAACTTCATAGAGTGCAAAATCATCCTTTTTCTTGATCTTTTGCTTAAATTCCCGCCAACAGGATTTTCATCCTTTCAATTAGGGAACAACACAAGCTAAAGGCTAGAAATCTTTCAAGTCATAGAATCTTCATTCTATCCTGACTTTCATATCTATCACAAATTGCACTATTCCATTCTTTTGATCAAAAGTTAGTAGAATTTGGAACAAAGCTTATGCCTATTGTCACGAGATCTCGAAAACACATGGAAAAAGATGAAGGAGAAACTACCACAAGCAAAATGGGTGACCATAATGAGAAAGAAGAGGAAACACTTAATGTTGAAGAATTAATAGAAGAAAAGCTTCAAGAAGCAAAGCAAGATCCCCGATTCCATAATCTTATGGAAAGGATTTTAGAATGAAACAAAGAAAGATATTTTCTTTCATTAGCTAATCAAGGAGCTAAGTTACCTTACAATTTCGATATAGAAGGGATTAAACAGAATCCTGAAACTCCTTCTAATGATTTTAGTGCCCTTACTCAACAGATAAAAGAATTACAAGGGCAAATAAAGGAAATGCAAGGGGGTGCAACAAAGAAGTATGTTTTGGATGGCATATCTCCTTATCCATTCGATAGGAGTCTTCAAATGATCCCTTTTCCAAAACATTGTGAAATCCCTAAATTTGATAGGTACAATGGAAAAACTGATCCCATTGAACATGTGAGGGATTTTCGAAATATGAGTCTAGAATTCGCTTATGATGATACCTACTTAATGTGATTGTTTCCATGAAGTCTGGGTGGACAATCCATGGAGTGGCTTTCCAAGATCACTCCCCCCATCAAAACCTTTGAGGAGTTAATAAATCAGTTTATATCACAATACGCCTACAACATCCAACACCAGATAACAATGCTTGATCTTTGTAAAGTGAAACAAAAAGTAGGAGAATCCTTCACTATGTTTTTGCAAAGGTGGAGAAGGTTGTTTGCGCATATTCCCATCCTATTCCTGAAAAGGAAAAGATGGATATCTTCATCAATAGCCTAGATCAAGAATTAAGTTATAGGCTTAATCTTCATTGTCCTCATAACTTTGAAAAATTGATTGAAAATGCAATCACCATTGAAGGGGCCTTAGTTAAATGAGGAGTGATAAAACTTGATAATCCAAGTTCATCCAACCAAAACAAAAACGATAAAACAAGGTTTTGGAACATAAATAAAAATGTTGTCAATGATGGTATAGTAGATGCAAATAATCTACGAACAAGACCATCTATCTTCAACCTATCAAATGCTCTACGAACCAATCAACAAGGAAATACCAATCAACAAGGAAACACCAACCAACAACAAGGAAACAACAAACAACAAGGACAAAACTCCAATCAAGAAAGCATGACCAATCAAAATACCAATCAAAATCGTGGTAATTTCAATAACAATCTTGGCAATACCCAAACATCAAATCCGTCCAAACCTCCATTCTTTTCAAATCGATGGAATTTTACCACTTTGGGTCAATCTCTTGAGTCTGCTCTCAAGGAGCTTCTTGATAATAAGGTTATCACCTTACCACCACAAAGAGATTATGAGCCACAAGTCAAACCACCATCATGGAATGACTCATATTATTGCAATTATCATCAATGTAAAGGTCATAGAACGAATAATTGTCAAGCTTTGCGAAATCTAGTACAAGATTTAATTGACAATGGCACCATTACAATTGAAGGACATCATACCAATGACGATCATCAAGCATTCAAAGATCCTTTACCGAACTATCAAAAAGGGGAAACATCGGATACCAAAGCAAAAAGCATACATAATGTTGAAGACAATATAATCTGTCACATCTATGTAGATGATCATCGAGTTAATGTTATTAAAATCAAGGGAAAACAAGAATATCAACAGGTTAATGTGACTATGAGAGGACAAGCAAAAGTTGTTTTAAAAGGAAGTTCATCTAAGGCAGCTATTCCTTCTCCAAATCATTATAATCTAGTTGATCAATTGAGAAAAACATCAGCTCAAATCTCCATCCTTGAACTTCTCAAAATATCTCCCATACACAAGAATATTTTAGAAGAAGCTCTTGTAAACACAACTGTCGACACTGATCTGGATGTAAACAAATTTCAAGCCATGGTGGGACATTTGTCTTCCCCCACTTGTCTTTCATTTTCCGAAAAAGATGATGCCTCCATGACACATCCACATAATTCATCGCTCTATCTTGAAGTCATGATCCATAAACACCGAATCAGATGCGTCTTAATAGATGGAGGAGTCGGTTTAAACATTTGTACCTTAAAGCTAATACATTCCTTAGGAATATCAGAAAATTCCATTGATCCACGAAGGAAAATAACTATCAAGGCATATGATGATGAATAAAGAGCTTCCAAAGGACTAATAATGCTACCTATCAGAGTGGGACCTGTTGTGAAAAACACATTTTGTCAGGTTCTAGATCGGGATCTTTCCTATAACATACTTTTGGGTCATCCATGGATTCATGATATGCAAGCAGTACCATCAATGTATCATCAATGCCTCAAGTTTTTGTATGATGGATAGGAAATAACTATACAAGCTGATTACAATAGCACCCAAACTTGTTCAAATCTCCGAGCAACTCAAGACGCCTTTGTGCCACATAATAGGGAGGCTCTTGTTGTTTCTTCTTCCAATCTACAAGGTCAATTGCAAGAACTGACAAAGAATCTTAACACTAAGCTACATTTTAAAGACAAAGGAGTAGGAAAATATTCACTATCTCTTTCTACCTTACCTCCTTTTCCGAGGTCACATGGTCAGCCAACCCTATCAAATAAAAAGATTGCAATAACCTCTACATCCCAAGCTTCTGTGCCAATCACAAAGTTTGATGGAAAATTCATTAAAACCAACACCACTGAGGAAGAAGCTGAAGATAGGGACATCCTAAGTTGGCTATACAAAGATGAAGATGAATCTCTCTTGCACATTAAGTTACCTATAGAACAATATGGTAAGGGGTACGCTATCATGCAGAAAATGGGCTATGAAGGAAATGGTCCGATAGGAAAAAGAAGAGAAGGAATCGTGGAACCAATTCAACCTATTTCAATACATCCAAATGATAAAATAGGATTGGGATATGGTAAGGATACAAAAGAGTCAGTTTTATAGCAAGCACAAAAAACTCATGAAAGAGAATCAATTTCAGATAAACACCATGCAGATGTCACTCTACAAAAATCTTATGGATCAGTTTTCCAATTGCAGAATGGTTCAGATATTGATTCTAATAAATATGAATGGGACACCATTTATAATGATGAATTTTGGAGAGACAAACAAGTTGATACCATACACAAATATGCACCTGTTCTCATACAAGGAGAAAGCTTGGGAACATAGTCACTTGAATTTGATTCATGATATAACGATGACTCAATTGAGGATGATTCAAATTTTCACGAGATTGATAATCGACAAGAGAATACCATCATAGACCTTGTCTACCATGAAAATTACAACCACATCATGACTTTGACAGCTCAAGACCTTACCCAACCTAATGATCCCATGCCTTTAGTTTATCCAGAACTTATTGATTGGGACAATGATGCACCTATCCATATCCCTACATTTCATGATGATGAGGACATTATAAATTTCCTTTGTTCCTCTAATGAGGAAAAAAATTGTTTCATCCAAGAATTTCATACTCACGATTTTGATAGGGAGGGTGTCAAGTCTCTTAGCTGCAAAATAAATGAAATAAAAGATGGATCTATCGGTGAAAACCGAAAAATGGCAGTGGTAGATCACAACAAGAGAAAAATAAAGAGTGAATCCAACAGTGAAAACCTTTCTGAGGCATTGAAGGATGAGAAACTTGACACTCTTCCAAAGCATTATCATGAAAGATATTCTATTTTGATCGAACCAACAAAATCAATCAACATAAGTACAACAGAGCAGCCAAAAATCTTGCAACTTGCAGCATCATTAACAGTCAAAGAAGTACTGAAATTCATGGAGTTCTTGAAGGAGAATCAAATCAACTTCGCTTGGTCATATGCTGATATTCCAAGGTTAGATCCTAATCTGATAATGCATCATTTATATATAAATGCAGGAGCAAAACCGGTGAAGCAAAAACTCAGAAAAATGCATCCACATGTTGCGTTATTGGTTAAAGAGGAATTAAAGAAGCTTTTACATGTTGGATTCATTTGGACTATTTACTATGCAGAATGGATTTCCAATATTGTACTTGTTTCAAAGCCAGATGGAAGGATTAGAATTTGTACAGATTTTAGAGATTTGAACAAAGCTTGTCCCAAAGATGACTTCCCTTTGCCAAACATAGATATGATTGTTGATTTAATTGTTGGCCATGCAATGTATTCATTAATGGACGGATTTTCAGGATACAACCAGATAAAATTTGCACCAGAGGATCAAGATAAAATAATGTTCACATGCCCTTGGGGTACCTATTGCTAGAACGTAATGCCATTTGGGTTAAAGAACGCAGGAGCCACTTATCAAAGAGCAATGACGACAATTTTTCATGATATGATGCATACATTCATGGAAGATTACGTTGATGATCTCCTTGCCAAATCCAACACACGAGAAGGACATTTAGAAATCTTGTCAAAAATCTTTATCAGAATGGAGAAGTTCAATGTTTGACTCAATCCAAAGAAATGTGTCTTCGATGTTACATCTGGAAAACTCCTAGGATACATTGTTTCAGAAAAGGGCATAGAGGTTGATCCAGAAAAAGTACAAGCTGTAATGAACATGCCACCACCATGAAATATCAGTCAAATTCGATCATTGAAAGGATGACTACAATCCATTAAGCGGTTTATAGCTCAACTGGCAGACAAAAGCTTACCATTTACACATTTATTGCATAAAAATGTCCCATTCAAATGGGAAGAAAAATGTGAAGCAACATTCAATTAGATCAAGCAATATCTTATGAACTCACCAGTTTTAATTCCACCCGTTCCAGGAAAGCCACTCATACTCTATATTTCAATAACAAAAGTATCCTTGGGAGCATTACTAGCACAAGAGGATTCTACAGGCAAAGAAAGGGCCATATACTATATCAGTAGAACTTTAACAAGTCATGAATTAAACTACACTTTCATTGAAAAAGCTTGCCTCGCAGTGGTGTTTGCTTCTCAAAAGTTGTGACACTATATGTTGGCTCATACAATTAAGCTAATAACCAAAATTGATCCACTAAAATACCTTTTAAGCAAAGCTACTTTAACAGGAAGACTTGCAAAATGGGTAATGATCTTAAGTGAGTTTGACATTCACTATGTAGATCAAAAAGCTATTAAAGGATAGGTCATCGTAGATCAATTGGCCGAAGCACCTTTACAAGAAGAAAATCCAATGCACATTGAGTTTCCTAATGCAGACGTCTTCACAACAACAATTAAGAACTCATGGACATTGTACTTTGATGGATCTTATACGCAAACATGGATCAGGGGCAGGGATTCTTTTTGTCACACCTAAAGGAAATACCATTCCACAATCATATCGGTTGATGTTTCCTTGCACAAATAACATAGCTGAATATGAGGCATTGCTCATAGGGATAAAGATAGCCTTGGAATGGCGGATTAAAGAGCTGCAAGTCTACGGTGATTCAGAACTTGTCATTAATCAAATCAATGATGATTATCAGACTAAAGATGATAAGTTGCTACCTTACAAGAACCTGGTGGATGATTTTAAAAAGTATTTTGTGTCAATCAAGTTTTCACAAATCCCAAGGATTGATAATAAAGTTGCAGATGCAATGGCTACAATTGCTTCCTTATTACAACTATCAGAAGATCAAACCAAGCATGAATTCTTGGTGGAACAATTGTTTTCTCCCACCTATGATAATCCTGAGATCCAAGTCATATGTCATTTAACTAGTTTTGACTCACCTTTATATGGCAAGAC
Source organism: Sequoia sempervirens (assembly GCA_007258455.2). Taxonomy (NCBI): domain Eukaryota; kingdom Viridiplantae; phylum Streptophyta; class Pinopsida; order Cupressales; family Cupressaceae; genus Sequoia; species Sequoia sempervirens. The sequence continues at coordinate 333,427 of VDFB02285379.1, forward strand.
TTATACCTATCTGAAAAATAATATTTTACCTCCGGATTTATCCCAAAATCAAAAAAGGAATTTCATACGCCAATCATCTCGTTATACCTTGATTGCCAACATCCTTTACCGACGTGGTCTTGATGGTACGCTCCTTCGATGTCTTGAACGTGACAAATCTGAACAAGCCTTACAAGAGGTTCATGGTGGTATTTGTGGAACTCATTCAAGTGGTTTGACCTTAGCCAAGGAACTTGTTAGAATGGGATATTATTGGCCTACCATGGAGAAAGAATCTTTTACTTTTTGTCAAGAAGTGTTCTAAATGCCAAATCCATGGGAATCCTATTCATGCACCTGCACAGGAACTGCAACCTTTCACTCCGACATGGCCTTTTTCTCAGTGGGGACTAGATCTTGTTGGAAAAATTCATCCTTCATCATCAAATTGGCATAAATTCATCATCACAGCTACGAAGTATTTTACAAAATGGATCGAATTTGTTCCTTTGACGACCATGACCGGTAAACAAATCTCTTCATTCATCTTGAATTACATCATCTGCCGATATGGAATTCCTAATTCTATAATCACTGATAATGGGAGGCCTTTCAAGAATCAGGATGCTAATGAACTTTGTGAAAGATTTCACATCCAACACAAGTTCTCTACACCTTACTATCCACAAGGTAATGGTCAAGCAGAAGCTTCAAACAAAACAATCTTGAAAATATTGAAGAAGACAGTAAATGATGTCGATCGTGATTGGCATGTCCAATTAAATCCAACTTTGTGGGCATACAGAACCAGTATTCGCACACCAACAGGAGCTACCCCATATGCCTTGGTCTATGGAGTAGAAGCAATCTTACCATTAGAGGTTGAAATACCTTCGCTTAGGGTCTCACTCAAGGGATTGATAAATGATGAAGACTATAGAGTTTCTCGTCTACAAGAGCTAGAATTGTTAGATGAAAGACGTCAAAATGCAGCTGATCATTTGAAGGGTTATCAACAAGTTATGTCTCATAGCTATAATCACAAAGTTAAACCACGAAAATTTCAAGTAGGTGACTTAGTCTTGAGAGAAAATCCACGTAATCAGCAAGACAAAGAAAAGAAAGGAAAATTTGAACCAAACTGGCTTGGTCCATTTGTCATCATTGCAGCATACGGTTCTGGTGCATATCAGTTATCTATGTCAGAAGGGGACCTATTTGAAGAACCAATCAAAAACATTCATTTCTAAAAGTTCTATGTCTAAATCATCAGAAAAGTCCTAAAAAAATCATAAAAATTAGAAAAAATCATGCAAAAAATCATAAAAATCAGAAAAAGTCCTAAAAATATCATAAAAATCAGAAAAAGTCCTGAAAAAATCATAAAAAAATTAGAAGTCTTGAAAAAGTGCAATAAAAAGACATGGTGAAAACCTGGTAAACAGGCGCTACTTGTGATCAAAATAGGTTCCTCCATATATTAGCTTATGTCTTACATTCACTTTCAGCATCATCCATCCATATCTATCATCTGTACAGATCTTTCATATCCATATCATGCAACCAGAATCCTTATGTTTCATCATGGCTTGATGAAATTTGTACAAATTCATAATCTTTAGGTTGTGTTTACACTGGGGGCAGAAACACAGACTAAGACAAGAGAGGGGCAACAAGCTTTTACAACATCACAAACAGACACAAGACGGTTTTCCAAAATGCAATAAACATTGCCGTATCAAATCAACCACAACATGCTTATTCAATGCCAATTGAAATCAAAACAACATGATCCAAACAAACATCAAAACAAGGACATCAATGTTGATAACCAAGTTGGATGATCTTAATTTGAATAATGTTTGACATACTTTAGGCAAGATTTGAATGGTTGATTGATTTTATATCATATCTCTGGAGCAATTCAATGATGTACTGAACTAGAAAAGCAAGGAAGGAGTATGATTTTTTGTCTGTTGTTTGTGAGGAAATCATTAGTACTATGCAAATTGGTCGCAAGACATGCTTTACTAAGTATCATTGATGATATTTCGGAATTTGCATAGGAAATGGATTACCTCTTTCCTGTTTATGCAAACAATACTCAGGTCATTTCAGTTTAATTATACCTAGATGCTTGTATTGTCTTGCTATATCAAAATTCATGAAAGCAATACTCAGGTAATCACTGGTGCTAACATACCGTTTGATGCTTGCATTAACTTTCAACATTTCAATGCTCTATGATGACACAAAAAGCACTAATAAGCTCTCAAAATGGCAATATTGTACGAATATCCTGCATGGTCAGTATAGATTGCATTCATGTTAGAATCTGCATTTTGCATTTATAGATTTTCCCAAAAGTTGGCAAAGTATCAAATGTTTCATAACTTTTGAATACATGCCTAAGTAAATTTTGACATTCACAAAAACATCATTTCATAAATTTTTCATACATCTTTGCATCGAAAAATCATAAAAATAAAGTATACATCATATTCACAACATTTCATATTCATTCATCAATAGATTGCAATCATATCATAACATTGCACTTTCATTCATCCTGTCAAACATCATGCATACATATACATCATAGGCATTGACATCGTGAAATCATATCATAAAACATCATTCATATATAGAAAATTGAACCACTCATCATAAATCATCGCTGCATTTCATATATTTCAAAAATGAATGTCAAAATGTACAAAGATGTCAACTATACATGATATAACATCATCAAAAATGAGATCATCTCAGGGTGTATACAAATGTCTTAACAGAGTATCACTAAAACATCATGTACAATGCACTAGGCAGTGCTATCCTCTGATGGTTTTGGTCTAGGACCTGTCCCACTTGCACCTAATGGACCTCTTGGAGGTAATGGCTATGTCACACCCCTACTAGTGGCCCGAGAATGACTATGAGTAGACCGAGACTGTGTATAAATCTCCCTCCACTCAGGTGGCACTGCATCATGATATCTGATCCTGTAGAACGCGGCCTCCCGAACAGCTCTAGTTAGCTCTCTCACCATACCATCTCCTGATGCTCTCTCTAGACTATCAGCTATAGGTCTAGCCTCATCACCCTGCTGTCTAGTTGTATCTCTCTCAGCAGTGACTGTCATCAACTATCCCTAAAGCTGTGTAATCAAGGCCTGTGCCTATGCTAGCTGACTCTGTAAGCCCTGCACTGTACTCTGCAAAGAAGATATTTGTCTCGACACCACTGGATCTACTGAAGATGATGGATTTGTATGTCTCATCTGTGGTCCACCTCTACCACCTCTCCTACCACCTCTACCACCACCTCTCCCACCACCTCTCCCACCACCTCCTCTACCATCTCCACCACCACTACCTCCCCCACTCTCCTCATCATCACTATCTCCCTCTGACTCATCATCACTACCTCCACTCTCCTCATCATCATCATCTCCCTTCGAATCATCACCCTCTGAAGCTGTCTCTCTCTATCATCTCTGACTGCCTCTCTATGGTCTCTGTACAACAACTGGAGAAATAGGCTCATCAGGATCAAACAATCGTGGTGTAGGATGCTCTAACACATACTGACCATACTCTGGTGTCATCCCTCTGTCAAGGATATCAGCTCGGTAATCCCACATCTGTACTCCTAAACTAGTGAACTCTACCACCGCTACCTCATAAGAAATCTGTGGACCCCACAATGTAATCTCCTGCTATTGCCGTGCATAAATAGCAGAACCCATAGGCATACCCTGAGGCTGATCGTAATGCCGACACACTTGTCCAACAAGAAACCTCTCAATAATCCACTGAGTGCGGCCAATAAGATATCTGGAAGTAAAGACATAGGGCATCTTCCTTGCATCCTCTAGCCATGCCTCACAATCTACATATGGCCGCCAGCATATTGTATCAAGATCATCCAAGAGACGCTGCCAATGATCCAGTCTACCCAACCTCGGCTGAGCAATAATATCGGTATATCTCCATCTGTACGATCGACCGACAGGCCGTCATCCACGAGTCAACGGTCGCATAATGGCAAAGTGCTCCCATGCCCATATCTGTAATAATGAACAACCAACAACAAAACTCTAGCCTCTACTGTATACAATATGGTGTAACCCATCATACAAATGCGCAAGCATGCATGATCCCCACGCATACCGTGTACCCTGCATCACCATCCTCTCCAGAACATGACCCCACCTGACTGTGAACCCCTTCGACCTATGGTCGGGGCATAAAAAACCTCCAATGAAACCTGCAAGTATAGATGGTAGGGGTACATATGAATCTGTCATCTCTCTCCATGAGATATAATATCCTGCAATCTCATCATCTCTGAATATCTGTCTCAAGGCATCAGTACCTCCCGCCTCTCAGACATCGAAACTCACTATCTCTCCCATAACTAGAATCCTCAAGATGCGATACACATACTCTGGAGTCACGGTAATCTCTCTGGTCGGTAAATGAAATGTGCTGGTATCACTATGCCACCTCTCTGCAAGTGCTGTCAATAAAGCTCTGTTGAGATGGACCTCAGGCATCTCAAGTAATGAATTCAGTCCACATGTCTCGATAATATCTCTATTTGCCTGTACTAGCTGTGGAATCAATCCCCATGTCTTCGGGAATGTCTCCCGTAACTACAAAACGCCCAATCTCTCCTGTTGACACATCATCGTGACAAAGCAAAATCAATATCAAATCATCACGACTCATCAATCAAATCTGAATATCAATCAACTGTTTGTTTTTCATTTTCATGGAAAATAAATATATCACAATCATGTTTGTTTTTAACAACCTTAGAAGCAAACATATCAATCAACTATTTGTTTTTCATCATCATGGAAGGAAAATATATCAAAATCATGTTTGTTTTTAACAACCTTAGAAGCAAACATATCAATCAACTGTTTGTTTTTCATCATCATGGAAAGCAAATAATCAAAATCATGTTTGTTTTTAACAAACTTAGAAGCAAACATATCAATCAATTATTTGTTTTTCAACATCATGATAAGCAGATTTATCAACATCCTATTTTTTTTTAACAACCTTAGAAGCAAACTTATCAAACAACTATTTGTTTTTAACAACTTTAAAAGCAACTTTATCAGCTACTATTTGTTTTCCAACAACCTTGGGAACAAATTTATCACTCACAACCACATGCAATCATGGGCGCTATGAAAATGGTCATGGGCGCTATGAAATTCATCAAGGGCGCTACAAAATCATGGGCGCTACAAAAAACATCATGAGCGCTATGAAATTTATCAAGGGCGCTACAAAATCATGGGCACTATGCAAATAATCAAGGGTGCTAAATCACACTCTTTACAATCAAAACATGGATAAACGTGCTCCGAACAGAAAATTTTCAAAAAGCAAAAGTTTAACGAGGTACATACCGCAGGTCCATAGTGCGCTGGCCGCTGATGTCATCGGATGCGCTCGAAACGGTGCTGGAGAATTGGAAGTGCCATCTTTCTCACTCTAGAACTCAAAATTTACAATTTTTACTAGGTTACAATGGAAAATGACATTTATAACCTATTTAAAAGAAAAATTGGGGTATTTTTATCACATTTTATCATAACATGGGCAATTTAGTCATCAATTTTTCATCTTACATCTTTTCAAGTCATTATCTTCACATCATCATTTTCGAACGATGAATCGACATCATCAAAATCATAAAAATCGAAACATTCCAAAAAATCTAAAAATTCAAAAAAAAAATAAAAATCACAAAAATCAAAATTTTATCAATTCATCGTTCGAGGGGGCATATACCTATCCACATTCGACAATCAACATCTGGGGAAAATTTCAAAATTCTCTAAAGCAATGCGTAAAACACATCACTTCAAAGAGGGGCAAAATGTATACACCTAAAAATGGTCACATCACAATAGTCTAGTAATTAATTAAATATTTTTAATATTTAATTAAAACTCTGAATTCGATCTACGTATAAATAAATCTAAATAATTTATTTATATTGTTCATTCTTTCATTTTGATTAAATAAATAAGTTTATTTAATCACTTTTCTTATCCATTTCTTAATTAATTAAATAAACATTACGATTTATTTATATTAGTTATCATTTAATCTTGGCTTGACTATTTCATTCAAAAAAAGATTAAATATTCTTATCCTCTAAATTTCATTCACAATTAAATATTCTAAATATTTAATTAATTCTTCTAAAGTCCATTCACATTTCCATATTTCAAATATTTGATTAAATTCTTCTAAAGTTTATTCACAATTAAATATTTCTAATATTTAATTGAAATCTTCTATAGTCCTCAAATCAAAAATCAAACTCACATGAAATTAAATAAATTTATTTATTTAATATTGCATTATCTTCAACAACCGTGAAAACAAACTTCAAAACAAAAAATTAATTTCTCTATTTCTGAGCAAGCTTATTCCCGTGGGTTGAAGACAAACCTCCATTCTTCTCTCCAACCTCCCAACATCCTCCATCTTCCTCTCAACTTCTCCATCTCTCACCATTCAAATCTACCAGACAATCTCGCAGCCATTGATCTTTGCCAGCCAGGCTCTTGCCTGCAAAAGCTATAAAAAGGAATGTCGGGTCTTGGAAATCATATAGAAGCTTTCATACAGGAAAACTATAGTCAAATAGCTTTCAAGCATCCATAGCATAGTCTTTTAGCATTCATAGATTGTAGAATCATTCCATATCATGGCCAATCATCCTCATAGTTTAGTTTCAATAGCATCCATAATCCACAGCCTTTATGCATAATCTACAGCCCCTGTGCATATCTATATCAACATTTCACTCCATTAGTATATAGCATAGAGAAGTAATTTCCTTTTTGCACACTCATTCTATAGGTTACCATTCTGAGAAGCTTTTCTTACACAATCTGTGAGCAACAGCTTCAAACAAATCCCTGGAGATAGAGAAAAATGGAACGGTTCTAAAGAAGCTCTGTTTGTTTTCTTTGAATTCAATTATATTGCTTTCTTTAGTTTAATGTTTCATTTTGTGTGATTTTGTTTATCTTATTTTGATACACATATTTCTATCACACACTTTGCTTCATTTTCATTTGCATAACCATACCATGGTGTGGGAACCAAGAAGACCAAGGATGTCTAGTTTTATGTGGAGGTAATGGATGTGGTCCAAACTATTGGAAATATGTGCCTCAAACAATACATGCTGAAACCTCCATTAGAGCCAAGTCGGTGTGACATCTTCATTGTCTGGCTGACTAGTAGCTTGTTTCATTCTGGTTTGAACAGGTCGCTGTGACCTTGTTTCTATCTTGACGAATGCTTTCACTGTGGAGCTATCACTATGACAAGGAGTGTTTGGTATGACCTCTTAGCACACGGGAGACCTCTAGCCAACAAGGCATTCAATCGTGAATCGGGGAGACTCATGGCGACCACATGCTTTGGGGTAGCTTATAGCTGCTCAGTGAGAAGTCCCAGTGAACAGTGAATGTCTTGCCGATAGTACTTTATGTTGAAGCTTCAGGGTATGTCTTGGAGTTTGATAAGATCTCTCGGCGATAGATGAAAGTCATGCCGATGGGGACACACTCAGAAGTCATCGTTGTAACACTAAGGGTTCGTTATGAAGTCTGGGAATTATGCAAATGTCTCTCCGATGGAGGATCAAGTGTTAGCTATCAGAGTAACTCCAAGCGGTCAGGGAAAGGTCTTGGCAAGACTGTTAAGTCTTGCCGATAGCCGATGGCTATCGGGGTAACCCAAATGGTTCAGGAAGAAGTCTCGGCGAACGCTGTATGTCTCGCCGATGATGAGGATTCTTTGGTGTAGCTCTTGGAAAATGGTGATCTTGATGTAACTTTGAGATCTCAGAGAAAGCTCTTGGCGAAGGTGTTAAGTCTTGCCGACTATTCTTTGGAGCTCGGTATATCTTGTGACTTTGGTATAACCTTTGGTGGCTCGCTATGATCTCCTGGCGAATGTGATAGGTCTGGGTGACTACTTGGTGACTTGGTGTAACTTATGAAGCTAGATAGAATGTCTTAGCAATAACAAAGACTCTTGGTGACATCGGTATGAAGGATATGTGGCATCGGCGAGACACTGTTAGTGTCTCACCAAGATGCCAATAGAGTGTGAATTCTGTTGACAGTTTGACCGTCTGATGTGGAATCTTGTGGATGAATCATAAGAGCCGAATTGGAACCGTTGGGAGTATGTTTGTTGTGACAGTTCTATGAGGAAGCTCGACAGCCAGGAACGACATGAATATAGTTTGTAATCTCTATAGTGATTTGGTTGGTTTGATCAACAGTTGTGTGTGAATAGTTTGAATTGTATCAAAGTGAATTCTATTCTGTGCTGACTGTAACTTGAAGGTTCCTGTGCAAATCTGTTAATGGTGAATGCTACTGTAAACAGACACCAGAAAGATAAGTCTGTCATTTGTATGTAATCTCAATTACTGTACTACAAAGTGATTTCTCTTAGTGTGGTGGGTTTTTTCTCCCGTAAGGGTTTTCCCACATATATCTAGTGTTCGTGTGTGATTGTCAAATACTCTGTTTCTATTATCTGCTTCATAGTGCATCTTAACTTGACTATAATTGTAAATTTTAAAGTGTATCTACATTCTTTCCTGAGGTATTGACGTTAGGAGAATTGTTTTCCACATCTAATTTTCCTTACAAGTGGTATCAGAGCTTGGCCAGTTGTGTTATCCTTGTGGGTACATTGGGTTTTTTGTGTCAATTCTGTTCAGTGGGACTCTTGTAGAGTTTGTTCTTTCTAATTACAGATTAAGATGGATAGTACATCTCGTAAGATTGAAATAGAGAAATTCAATGGTAGTAACTTTGAGTTGTGGAAACTCAAGATGGAAAATCTTCTTGTTGACCGTGATCTTTGGATTGTTGTAGCTGGAGTGAAACCTACAGGCATGAAGTAAGAAGATTGGGACCTTGCAGATAGGAATTCTAAGGGGATGATAAGGCTCTGTTTGGAAGACTTAGTTCTTCTCAATGTGCATGAAGAGAAGACTACATCTTCCTTGTGGAAGAGACTGGCGTCTATTTATCAGGGGAAGTCCTTGGTGAATAAACTATTCCTGAGGAAGAAACTATACTCTTTGAGAATGCAGGAAGGAGGGTTTGTAGCTGATCATTTGAATGCATTTAACATGTTGCTTGCTCAATTGACATCTGTTGGTGTGAAGACTGAAGAAGAGGATCATTGTATGCTACTATTGTGTTCTTTTCCATACTCATGGGATCATCTAGTGATGGCTATCGGGAGTACAACATCTAGTCTTAAGATGGAGGATATTGTTGGTTCTTTGCTATCAGAAGAAATGGGAAGGAAGTCTTATGAGATGGCGAAGGAGGCTCTTGCTATCAGAGGAAGGTCAAAGGAGAAAGGCAAGAAGAAGGACAAGAATTCCAAATCGAAATCAGAGGGGAGATCAAAGTATCATGTCAAGAAGTCCAAGGTGAAGTGCTGGAACTATGGGCAACTTGGTCATGTCCGAAAGGATTGTAAAGAGGAGAAAAAGAAGAAGAAGGGATCTTCCGATAATGGTTCTTCTCATAGTGATGGTGACGCCTTCATTGTTTCCTTGGCTACTCAGGCATCAGATGATGTCTGGCTGATTGATTCTGGAGCATCTTTCCACATGACATCTCACAGAGAATGGTTCACGAAGTATGAAGAATATGATGGTGGAAAGGTGTATTTAGCAAGTGATTCAACTTTAGAGATAGTTGGCCGTGGAAGAGTCAGAATACAATTCCCCAATGGCAAAGTGAATGGAATCAATAATGTTATGCACATACCAGGTCTGGCTCGAAATCTATTATCTGTAAGTATGCTAAATGATATTGGTGTACAAGTTACGTTCTCTAGAAATGGTTGCAAGATGACTAGAGGTTCAATGGTGCTGGCTAGAGGTACTCGAATTGGTACCCCATACAAGCTGGATGCATAGGCTATTCAATGTAACAGTGTCTCTGGAAAGTCACTGAAAATTGCTCATGGAGGTAAAGAGGGAAATATCCCTAATTATGTAAAATCTATGGAAGTAAAACTTCCTGTAGAGAAGACTATGCTTTGGCATCATAGGTTAGGCCACATAGGAGAAAAAGGTTTAAAAACCTTGAAGAATAAAAACCTGGTTGAGGGGCTTGAAGATTGTAATCTCGAATTTGAATTATGTGAACACTATATATATGGAAAGTAGCACCATGTTTCATTTTATTCCAGTCCTCATAAATCTTCTGGTTTGTTAGACTATATTCATTCGGATGTGTTTGGTCTAGTAGATGTTCCTTCTTTGTCTAAATCAAGATACTATGTGTCGTTCATAGATGATTATTCAAGAGAGAATTTGTTTATTTTTTGAAAAGTAAATCAAAAGTGTTTAGTCGATTTAAGGAATTTAAGAACCTTGTTGAAAACCAGACTAGTAGAAAAATAAAATGCTTAAGGACTGATAATGGTGGTGAATTATGTTCTGATGAATTTGAATGATATTGCAAAGACCATGGAATTAAAAGACACAAGACTACACCTTATACTCCACATCAGAATGGAGTTGTAGAAAGGTTCAATAGGACAATGATGGAGAGAGCACAAAGTATGCTCAGTAGTGCTGGCTTGGAGGAGAAATTCTAGGCTGAGGTTGTATCTACTGCATGTTATCTTATTAATCATTCTCCAAATTCTGCTCTTGTTGAGAAAACACCTTTGGAAGCGTGGTCCGGTAAGAAGCCCTCACTTAGACATGTTCGTGTTTTTGGCTGTGAGGCATATGTTCATGTGCTGGATGTGAAAAGATCTAAATTGGAAAACAAGGCTATCAAATGTATTTTTATAGGCTATAGCGCTGTCATAAAAGGATACAAGCTTTGGAATCCTGATATAGAGAAGGTTGTATACAGCAGAAGTGTAATCTTTCGTGAGCTGAAACCTTCCACTTTGGATTTGTAGTCAGAGACAAAGTCAGAAAATAGTAAGGATGTAGCAGCAATTCCTCCTACACCAGAGAAAGAGGAATTGAGAATTCAAAATGTACCTAAAACTGAGGAGAGCTCAAGCAGTTCTGAAAGTTTTGAAGAAGATGAAGAACCTTAGCCTCAACCTCAACAACTGAGGAGGTCAACCTGAGAAAGGAAACAACCAGATAGGTATGGGTTCTCATTAATTGATTCTACTTGTGCCTATGCCTTGATTTCTAGCACTAATGAGCCTATGACTGTAAATGAGGCAATTAAAATGTCTGATTCAGATTCTTGGTTGGAAGCCATGAATGAAGAAATGGCGTCATTAGATAAAAATGAAACCTGGAGTCTGGTGCCCTTGCCTAAAGGCAGAAAACCTATGGGCTGCAAATGGGTATTTAAGAAAGGTGGTCACGGATGGCGGTGTAAAAGTACAAGGCAAAGGCTGGTTTGCAAAGGTTATTCCCGGTGGGGAATCGAAATTATGGGGAAATATTTTCTCCTGTAGCAAAGCTGACATCTATCGGATTTCTTTTGTCACTTGTAGCAACATATGACTTAGAGGTCGAGCAGATGGATGTGAAGACAACATTTCTTCATGGTGATCTTGAAGAAGAAATCTATATGTCCCAGCCTGAACACTTTGTTGAAAAAGGTAAAGAAAAACTGGTATGCAAATTAAAGAAGTCTCTATATGGATTAAAGCAGTCACCTAGAATGTGGTGCCAGAAATTTGATACTTATGTATTATCTTAAGGCTTTGTGAGATCAAAATATGATCACTGTGTATACTATAAAATTGAAAGTGATCAAGTGCTTGTTATTACTCTTTATGTTGATGATATTATGATCATAGTAAATAGCAAGCTAATGACTGCTGATCTTAAGTCTCAGTTGTCTGCTAAGTTTGAAATGAAGGATCTTGGTGCAGCAAGGTATATTCTAGGGATGGAGATAACCAAGGATAGGAGAAGAATAAGCTGGCTCTCCAATCGAGTAAGTATATGGGACTATTCTTAGAGATTTTTGTGTATGAATGATTGCAAGCAGTTAGTTGTTCCAGTCATGTAGGGAACAAAGCTATTTGTTGAGGAATATCCAAAATCTCCTACTGAGATGGAGGACATGACCATTGTGCCCTATGCTAGTGTTGTAGGCAGTCCTATGTATGCAATGGTCTCTACAAGGCTAGAAATTTTCCAAGTAGTGGGAGTACTTAGTCGATTTATGGCTAATCCAGGAAGAATACATTGGGATACTGTGAAGAGAGTATTTAGATATTTGAAGGGGACTTTAGAATATGCTTTGTGTTATCATGGGAATTCGGATGAATCATAGAGGACTCTTAGCATTTGTGGTTATGTAGATTCTGATTGGGTAGGGGACATTGACAGTAGGAGATCCACTAGTTGATACATTTTCATGATGAATGGTGGTGCAGTGAGTTGGATGAGCAAGCGGTAGGTTGTAGTCGCTTTGTCCACTACGGAGGCTGAATACATGGTAGCTACTCATGCTTGTAAAGAAGTTGTATGGTTGAAACGTTTGTGTTCTAACATTGGTTTTGATGCAGGGGAAATAACAATTTTCTGTGACAGTCAGAGTGCAATTTTTCTGGCAAAGAACCCTACTTTCCATGCCAGGTTGAAACATATTGACGTACAGTACTATTTTGTACAAGATATGTAATACCCCTCATGCTACTATTTGATTTTTGACATTCACTGTGGTTTCTGTTTGGCACATTGTGATTTGTGATTGATACTGTTGCTATTATGTGTGGTAGCTTAGACTATTACTATACTCTTATGATGCCATGGATATTGTGATGACATTTTATTATGATCATTTGATGGAGTTATTTGGAATGCAATAGACTATAGAATAGTAATTTATGATGTGGTGTAAAATTTTATGATGATATGTTTTGGTGAGGGGACAGGTAGCATCACTCGTTTGCGAGTGCCCTGCTACGCTGTGAATCCTCCTCACAATGCTTTGATTTTATGTATATTGTATATCACCTTGTGGATGCAGGCTTTGCAGGAAAAAGACTCGATTCCACCTATTTCAGTAGGTCTGGGCGAGCATTGAACCAACCCAACGGCAAGAAGTTGAATATTTGAGGTGACATGAAAAGTAACTCCATACCAAGTTGTCAACAATCTTGCATCTTTATGGTTTGTGCATATTAGTCTTGTTGATGGTATTTTCTGCACAGCAACAACTCAGACAGAAAATGATATTCTATCTCTCTTGAAGGATAATCTTCAACAATAAATTGTTGAAAATCGCCCCAAGGTCTCTCGGGTGTCAGGTCATGACAATGCATAAACAACTCAGATAATATGTGAAAATGCTGGTAATCACAAGGGGCCTTACAAATGAACAATGCTGGAAGTGAATTTTCATCAGATGCAACAATATGGTGTCTTTCCAATCCCTAAAACCCAACGATTCAAAATAAGCAGAGCGAAAGAGATAAGGGTTTAGAGATTCTATTCTATTCTAACTCTAAGATCGAAAATCCTGGCCAATAATGATGAAAGTTGCAAATAGGCAGGATCTGATAAAACCAATCTGCAGCGATCAGGGACAAACCTGCAGCTACGCGAAATAGTGCGTCTTAAGGGGAAATATGAGGAATTTTGGAGACTTTGAACATTCATTCACATGCCAGCTGGCACGGCGCAATGTAAACAAGCATTCACAGTTGAACTTAGCACAGAAGTGAGGCCCAGACTAACTTTACACAGCAATCTACAATCAGCAAATTGCTAAAAGTATGGACCAGAAATCGATCAACATCATTAACATTTCACCATCATTGTAAAATAGCTGAAATCTAACATCTAACATCTAATAACTGAGAATCAAGAACAAGAAACCATAAAAGCTGTTGAAAATAAATACAAAGTTTGCCAAATCAACAATCCAATTGCATTAATTATCCAGCATTACATAACAATTTCAAGTCTCTCATCTCTTACAGCTAATTCTGAAAACTACTTGCCAATTCTGGCCTTCTAACTTAGCAAAATTCTGGCCTAATCAAACTCCTAAAAATCTCCCCTTACAAATGAGGCACAAATTCCATTTATAGAGAACCTCAAACATGTCGGCCCAATTAGATTTTACAATAATAACTAGCCTCAAATAGGTCGGCCAGGAGAATTTCAAAATAGGACAAGATCTGCATTAAATGCATGAATATTATCCATGTCGGCCCACGATCTCCAGCAAGATCAAATTCACGTTTCTTCTAGAAAGTCCTCCAGCTGTAGACAGTTTTGGCACAGATTCTTAGGCAGGTCCCACTTTGAAAATTTAAACTGAACATTTCTAGATCTCCCCTTTTGGCACGAATCCATATGCAAGTCCCCCTTTTAATATTTGCCTAGTCCTGAAAAATAGATATCATCATTAATAGCCCACATGTTCAAATTAAATTTGAATAAAATTTTGACTTTTTCTAAAAACTTACATTTTTATAAGGAAACTTTTCATTTTCATAATTTTTTCCATTTTTGGAAATTTTTATTTTAATTTTTATCTCAATTTTCATTTCCGGGGATCATTTTAAAAATTTCCATTTTGGAAAAGAAATCATTTTAAAGCAAGAATTCATTCCCGAGACCAAGGGAAAGGAAATCCGGGAAAATCTAGGTGGTGGACTCTGGGCAGAATCAGGAAAAACCGGTAGAGACGGAGTTCACAGAACAGGCAAAAATTTCAACAATAGATCATCAAAACGAACCAAGAATGCGCGAAACATCATGTAATATATCAAATTAAGCATGGGGTGTTGAGCATTTATCATCAAATTCATCAATTCAATCCAGCATTTCAATTTGCACAAAGCCAGGCAGAAAATCCGGAAAAATCCAGGTGGACGGATTTAAAGCCGGACAACATCGCATTCGGACACAGCGCGATACGGAAAGCGAAGAAATCAGGAAAAATCCGGTCAGTGGAAAATCCCGAGGGCGGACCAAAACCGGATTACCATAGAGCGGACTTTGGCGGACTTCCGGGGAAAATCCGAGGCGGACGGAAAATCAGTTGGGTAAAAGCCAGTTACTAAACTTAGTTTTTTCAAAGTGCAACTTGGGGGAAATCACACAGAGGAAACAAGATGAACATCTAAGGACCTCAAAGGCATTGATCAATAAAATTAAGGGCCAAAAGACACCAAAACCCGGAGCAAAAAGGTCCTACTTTCGATTGAAGTGTGCAAAGCTGCTAACAAATCTCATTCATTTGTGTGGTTACATTGGTCTTTGTATGATTATATGATTTGTCTAAAGTAGTGAATGGTCTTATGTGGTAATTTAAATAATTAGGTAATTGGTAAAATAAAAACATAAAATAATAAGCAAATATGGCAATGAATAAATATTAAAAATAATAAAAGCATTGCATTTATTTTTAAGTCTCTCAATGGTTGATTTTAATAAGTAAATATTTAATGAAGAATTGTGGAAATGAGGAATATTTATATATTTGTTTAAATAAAAGTTTATGTTGTGAATTTAGAATTTATTTAGTTTTGTTTAAATGCATTATGGAAAAAGCATCAATGAATATTATTTGTTTTTATTGAAATGTGACCTCTGATATTCACGGGAAGAGGAAATTGAAGGGATTCATGGGAATGGATTTTAAGAGGGGGTTTCTTTGTTTGAGGGGATGGCTTTTGGAATGCTGGAGAAATTTCTTTTCCAATCAATTTTCTGTCCCTAGTTCTTTTCTGTTTGTGGAGAAATTGGTGAAGAGGAAGGAGGATTCAGATCAGTTGCTGGAAGATTTGCAGCAAGGGAAATTGATACAGAAAAAGGATCGAAGCTTCTTTAATCTTCTGCAAGCGAAGGACGCCAGGTTCCTTCTTTAATTTATTTACCTCTGTTAAAATAGGGATTTGTGCTTGTGAATTAAATTTGTATTTAAGATTGAAAATTAGTAAGAAAATTCACTGGGGTTACAGTTTAATCAAAGGAAATTGGGGATTGTTATTAGATTGATGAAATTTCTGGGGTTTCCAGGTTGTGGCTGGTTATTTAAAAAGAGGGGTTTTAATTGAAATCTGGGAATTAAACAATTTTCTGTTATTTCATTTTGTTTTTAAAAAAAATTTGATTATTGTTTTGAAAACAATTACCTCTCCTCGAATTTCTGGTTTATATATATATATATTTCCTTAGAAATCTTTTTTACTTCAATCATGCACAGTGAATTTCATGTGAATAGTAATTCTCTATTACTGTAATATTCGAACCTCTGAAAATATATATATACATATATTTATATATATATATATTAGATATATATATATACATATATATATATATAAATATATATATATTTTTATAATCGAATGAAAATTTGTTTGGAAATTTGAAATTGTGAAAACCCGTCGCACTGTTCATACCATTTGATTTCATTTTTTTTATTCATATGTATATGTATATAGGCTATGTGGGGGACGGCCTCGGCTGTACCCACCACACCGCGTTTTGGGCGCAGACGGTACCGTCGGTACCGTGGACAGTCTACAGACTGTCCACGGCAGTCCTTTGGACTGCCGTGTGTAGTCCGTAGACTGCCCACGGCCGGCGGGGTCCGGTCTTCTATGCGGCTATGTTGGGATTAAATCCCACTTGAATTTTAATATGTTTAAACATAATGTTTAATATGCAATTTTTAATATATGATTTCTGTGCAGATTTTTATTTGATATATATATATATATATGTATATGTATATATATGTATATATATATATATATGAATATTTGTATATATATATCTATATATATATATATATGTTGTAGATATATATATATATATTTATATATATATAAAGATTAATTTATTAATTCTAGTTGTAGTATTATTTAATCAATTTTTCTGTTATTCAAGAAGAAAATATATCTATACTGTTTTAAATCTGTTTAATAGATATTCTGTTGATTTAACTGTTAGCAGCAAATGCATCAGTACATTCTGTTTTGATTAATATTTTATTTTCTGTAACTTAGCTATTATCTAGAAAATAAATCTTTATAGTTAGATTCTGTTTCGTTTCTTTTTAGAAAAAATAATAATAATAAAGCAGAAATTGTTTTCAATAAAAATATTAGTGAAATAGAAATAAATCTGTTTTATAGAATTTTCAAATTTGAAAGGATATTGCTGATAAAACAGCATTATTTATTAATTCTATTTGTAATATGATTGTATTTTAGGAAAGAAAATTATTTTGTAATCTACTTTGGAATTAAATAGGTTATCACTTTTAATTATTTATTTTTGAAATTTAATCTTGTTGGGTTGTTGGGTTTTGGGACATTGTTATTTCCTTGATGTGGGAACTCGTTTGTGTCAACACTTTAGTCTTCTAGAGAATGATGTTTTGTTCTGAGCTTTAAACTTTTCACCTTGATTTCTGATGAGTTATGTTTTATTAATGGGGTGTACCAAATTATGAGATTTCGTTATGGTATTTTTACTTGCGAGATGGTTTATGCCTCGTGTGTTGCTTTTCTTGTCATACTTTGATGATTATGATTGGCATGGTACAACCCCCTTGTTTTGATGGGTCTCTAGGGAGAGTGGCTCCTCGTGGGGGTCGGCGCCCCGTTTAAGGGGAAGAGCTCAGGATAACCCACGAGTGAGTTAGTAAATAAGTGAAAACCTAATAATTAACTTAGGAGGGTTGGGTTGGGTAGTAACATCATTGCAAGATTTTAAAAATGGATGCCTCATCTTCATTAGTGCTTCCGCAGACTAATGGAAGGCTGAGAAGTCCGTGGTTGGCAAGGTCGTGATCTCGTCCTCATGAGAGGTCTACGGCTCCGCATGAGTCACCCTATGGACCGGCACCTCCAGTTGGGAGGAAGAGCACATGATAGCCATAGATGGGACTGGCGCCTCCAATTGGGAGGAAGAGCACAGGACAGCCCATGTAGGACTATGCGATGACACTCTCCCCTAGTTGCCCATGTGTTGTTTTATTGCGTTCCTCTGGAAGTGGGGTATGGGAATTGATTTAGATTGTTGTTTGAATTGATTTAAATTGATTTATAATTATTGTTTTGATACATCTTTAGCATGTATTGTATGATCTCATTTATATTGGATTTATCATCTTGCATCTTTAGGACATTGTGATTTGATGTTATTGCTTGCTCTTTTAATTGGTGTATCGTGTGATGGATCTATGTTGGTACTTTTTGTTTGGTTGTACCTTTTGTTGTCATTCTTGGTCGGAGTTACTTCTCTGTCACCTCTTAGCACGGGGGTGGTCGGGTGGAACGTGCTCCGCACACCGTTGGGTTCCCCATCAGTGTTCGTGGCTTCAATCTCATCCAGTTGAAGATTTATTTCAGTTGATCTCATTGTATTTTGATAACCTTGTATATTCTATTCATCCCACATGTTTGGGGATTCATGATGTAACCTTATGGATGATGTAACATTTGAAAGATGATGTAATGTAATTATCTACTTTGTAATTTTTAATTGGCTATGAAATGTCTCATGGGTTTATCTTGTGATAGAATTTATGTATGTACTTATCTAATGTTGTCATTATAGCTCCTTTTGATATCTTATGAGATGATGTTTAGTAATGTCTTATTTCGATGTAATCTCGTGGGGGCCCCAAAGGACATGGACAGGAAAAGGGATCGATTTTCAAAAGCCATAGAAACAAGAGAACGATAGGAACTAGAGGACCAAGTTTTTTGAGAATCTAATCATTTAAGTCCCTCATGAAACACATCTGTTGAAACGATGAACATAGAGAAGACCTCATTGAACAAACTTGAGATATTTTTTTATCAAAGTGATGTCATAGCCTTAATTTTGCACCATGATATAATCACTTATGTTTGTGTTTAAATTTTGATGGGAATACTTTAATCACTATGTTGATCTATGAATAAGGTGGTTAATTATGTTAATCATGAGTTACATTTAATATTATGCAAAGATATAAGCTAAGTTTGAATGTTAATTTTATAGTAGATATTAATGTTGTTAATAATGTGATTATATTTCAAGTTTTGGGAAATGACTAACTACAAATTTGTTGTTATTTGAGTATCATGGAGAAGAAGTATCTAGCCATCTAAGGGTGTTGTACATGGAATTATCCACACACAAATACATAGTTCATATAGTTAGAATTGCATTTGATGTATATATGTTGCCCTATCTAATATTCATATAGTTTCTTTGTGGTCTCTAAAAGGTTTATTACACCATAGTTACCAACATTAGAGAACTATAACACAATGGGAATGCCTATTCCAAGAAACGGTTACTCATATACCGGTAGAGCTGCATCAAAGAATAAACGATAATCTTTTTGTTAGACCTGAAAAAGAGGTATCTTAAACGTTAGACATGGAGATGTCTTCGAGATAAACTAGTTTACTATCTCAACAGTCTGCAAAATATAACATGGAATTTGAACAATGCCCTTCAATACCTATGAAATATGCATTCACAATAAAAATTGAATTAAGTATGTTTATCAAAATTCCCAATTTCCTCTCACTAGTGCATGCAATATTATAGTTGTTGCCTTCTTTGCTGTGATTTTCAAAATGTCCAAGCTGAAATAATATCGTAGTTGATAACTGTTCCAATTTTTTTGCCCAATTTTCCCTTTCCATCTGTCATTAGAATCCCCACTATGATAATGGATCCACATAAATCCTTCTTATCGGGCAAAACTTTCCTGCCAATTACATTTGAGAAAATTAATTTATGAAATATGTTTTGTTATATATTTTGCATGTTACTTTAACAATACATAAATATTTGTTAAATAAAAAAAAAGAACTCTCATTTGTCAAAAATAGAATTATTAATAACGAGTTAAGAAACATGTGGTGCTTATAGTTCCCTTGGTAGGAACTAATAATAAAACAAGAAAGAGATATAATAAAATATATGTATAATAAAAATTCAAATATTAAGAATTAAGATATATGAAGATATAAAATATATAATAAAACAAAAGAGATGTTTTTGCAAAAGTTGAAAAGGTTAAAAAAATTGATATAATTACAAAATAAAATAAAATGAAGAATTCCATATAGTTGATTCCCATGTTTGACACATGGTTTGAAAAATTCATAGAAAATATGGAGGCCTTTTCATATTATATTGAGTACGCGTTCAATTAAACCTAATTTGACCAAATTGCTTTACAATTTTCTCTTTCAAAATTTGGTAAATTAATAAATTTTAAATTATTATAGTTCTCTTCACTATAGATTTTACACAAAAGTTTGTACTCTTCTATAAAATTTTCATGTAGTTAATTTATGATAAATTTTATTTTATGTGTAAAATGTAAGTATATTTCAATTTCTAGATGATTTTGATGGAAATAGATTTTGTAAGCATGATGATTTAATAAAGATTTATTTTTAAATATGTAATTATTAAATCTACTAGTTTATATATCTCAATATTAATTTATATAATATACTTGAGAGATTATTTAGTATTAAATGAGATTATTCAATCAAGGTTAGGTTTAAGGTTACAATTCCTAATCTCCATTAGTGATGTACTCACGAAAGCACAATTGTGTGCCCTATGTTACAAAATGAAAAAGTATTTTATCACTATATAATTTGTAAATAGAAAACAGTTGCAGAACAAATTAAAGCAAGAATTCGTTATAAAAATTGAACAACTCCCATAGGTTATCCCATTCAAGTCCCATTCAAAACTACTAACGCAAGTTTTAGAAAAGTAAATATTAAATTTGTTAATAATTAATTTTAATTTATTTAGGTATTGTTGTTTATTTTATAATATATTTGTTATATGTTAATAAATTTATTCTATATGTTTAGGATTTATATGATATTATTTTATATAAATATTGATTATATTTTATTTTATTTATTTTATATAATTTTTTCTAATAAATATGTATGCTTTCATAATAAGTAAATAATTTTATTAATTTTTTCATAATTTTTTAATTATTTATGCAAAATCATTTAAAATATTTAATGAATTTTACTTTTTTGAGAAAATGGAAAATATAAAAAATATATTTAAATTTGTCACTTTATCTTAAATAGTTTTGCATAAATAATTTAAAAAATATTCAAATATAAAAACTTAACCCATATAAAATTATACATGAAATAATAATAATAAGAACTTTAACAATAAAAATATTAAAAATGTATTGAAATTTATCTTCTTTCAAAATATTTATCTTAAATAATTTTGCATAAATAATTAAAATGAAATTTTCTAAAAAATGAAAAATATAAAAATTTAGAAAAAACAAATAAATTTACCTTCCTTCTATATATTTATCTTATAAAATAAATTTTAACTATAATAATTAAACAATCAATATATCTTCCTCCTAAACATTTATCTAACAAATAAAATGAATCAATATTAACTAGAATAATGAATTAATAAATATTTATCTTAAATAGTTGATTTCAAATATCATGTTATTTAAAAAATAGTTATTATTTTATTATAAATTAATAGTTTCTATCTTTATTTTTTTCATAATTTTTGCATCTTGAGAAGTGGCAAAAAAAAGTCAATAAAATTGCAAAATAAAAATGAGTTATATGAATGATATTGTAATTATTATAAATTAACATTTTTAACTTTAACTTTATCATATAAAAATGAGTTATATGAATGATATTGTAATTATTATAAATTAACATTTCT
This sequence comes from Sequoia sempervirens, assembly GCA_007258455.2. Classification (NCBI taxonomy): domain Eukaryota; kingdom Viridiplantae; phylum Streptophyta; class Pinopsida; order Cupressales; family Cupressaceae; genus Sequoia; species Sequoia sempervirens. The sequence goes on from VDFB02285379.1 coordinate 355,156, forward strand.
AACTTTAACGTTGCCATAATTTTTGCATCTCGAATGTGCAAATATTAGTTGAGAAGTGGGGAAAAAAATGCCTCAAAAAAAGCCAATGAAATTGCAAAATAAAAATATTATACTCAATTCCGCATAATCCGCCCTTATCACCTAAAATTTTTTAGCCAATAATATTCAAGAAAAATAATTTTGAAAATTAGAAAAGTTAAAAAACATGCATTTAACTTTAGAAAAAACTTCAAATATAATGTATAAAAGAAAATAATTAATTTTGATTGGTTGAAGTTCAAAACATTAATAACTAGTTAGGATCTGTCATGCTATATGGTTTAGTAGAACTAATAATAACCAGTGTCAATTAAAGTATAGTAATGTATATTAAAAATCAATGTTACAATGTTAAACCATTCCCTTTATGTCAAATTTGTTTAATATTAATAAATGTAAACACTTAGAATAAGTATAATAGTTTAATATTGTCATCTCTTTAGTGGATATTATTATTATAAGATGGCTCCACCAACATATTTCAATTTTTTATTAAATATTTTTTATATTTATTTTATTGTTTCATTAAAACTTTCAATAGCCAACTATTTTAAAATTATAAAAAAATATTTAAAATAATAAATTTATTTTGAGAATCCAGAAATATATATATAAAATTATAGCATAAAAGAAGTGTTTAAATTTTTAAAAAAAATTATTAAATTAATTTAAATATTAAATTTTGATATTTTTAATATAAACTAATACTATAAATTTTAATAAAAAATAATTTTTAATTTTTAATTTTTAAATATTATTATGAAATATTTAAGATAAAATAAGATAGAAAGTAAAAATATTTAAATTTAATATTAAATATTATAATCTTGTATATATTGTTTCTATTAATTTATTTTAAATATTAGATGTTAATGTGTTTACTATAATTTGATATTTTAAATTTTGATTAAAAAAAAATAATTTCTAAATTTTTAATTTGAAAGACTATAAATCAACAAAGAATGTATTTAAGAATGTCATAATTAATTAACTCATTGCAACTCTAATTGAATCGTAAACTAATTAACACCAAACCCTAATTGAACTCTAACCCTAATTGGAACCGTTATTCTAACCCCAAGCTTTATTTAAGATAACCCTAACCTTAATTTAATTCTAACCCGAAACTTTGTCTAGAATTCTAACTCTAACTCTAGCCCTAAACCTAAGTAAACTCTAACCCTAATCCTAATTAAAAGTTTAATCCTAACTATAATACTAATTTTAACACTAATCATAATTATAATCCTAACCTTAGTTGAACACCCTAATCCCAATCCTAATTGAAATCTAACCCTAACTGTAACACTATTTCAAACTCTAATCATAATTATAACCTTAACCCTATATTTGAACACCATAAGCCTAACCCTAACTATAGTTGTCCCTAATTAAACCCTAACCCTAATTGGACATAAAACTTAGTCACCCAAAAATCACTTTGACTTAGTCACTCTGATTTTTTTAACAATAGTAGAAGATAATTCTAATTGACAAGTAGCCTCAAGAAAGATCATTAGAATATCTTCTTGTTCTATCAATATTACCAATAAAAAAATACCACTTTGACTTAGCCACTCCCAACACCTACTTCCTAAATGGTCACTACTATGCACAAATATTAAATTACGCATAGATAAACAATAAATTACACATACGTAAACATGCCACACACATCATATTTTACATAAATAAAATTTTGTTTAATTTAATTAAATGAAACATATATCTAATACAAATAAAATTAACATGATGAAATCTTCTTGTATTCGTAAAATTAAGATAACATTTTTAATTTATATATTAATCAAATTTATTTAAATTTATTTATTGAAAATAAAATTAACATGTTATTATTTACAAATTTTGGAGTTAATAAATTTATAAGTTATTATTATTTAGATGAAATAATAATTTCATCTAGCAACTCTAAGTCCTAAAATCCCAAAGGGTTACGGTGCTTAGATAAAGCTTGGGGTTAGAATTAAATTAAGGTTAGGGTTACAACTCAACCAGGATAAGGGTTAGAGTTAGGATTCTAAGATAGAACTTGCGATTAGAATTAAGCTGAAGTTTTAGGGTTCAGTTAGGTTTTGGGTTATAAATTTGAAAATAATTGAAATAAGGAATTATTTTATAACATATATCTATACATATACTAATTTAAATAACATTCTAACATAAAAAAATAAAAAGAAATAATTTGTGATAACTCTCTGTGTATTTTATATATATTATTAATTAATATATGTATGCTAGTTTGTTTCACAAGTTCTTAATAATATATTATAGTTATTTTAAATACATCAACATCTCAAAATTTAATATTATGGCTATCTTAAACACATCCATCTAAAGAGATGACAATATTAAACTATTATATTTATTCAAGTGTTTACATTATTAATATTATTGCAATGAGTTAATTAATTATGACATTGTTAAATACATTCTTTGTTGATTTACTGTCTTTCAAATTAAAAATTTAGAAATTATTATTTTTAAATCAAAATTTAAAATATCAAATTATATTAAACACATTAACATCTAGATATTTAAATTAAATTAATAGAAATAGTATATACAAGATTTTAATATTTTATGTTAAATTTAAATATTTTTACTTTCTATCTTATTTTTTATTAAATATTTTTTATTAAATATTTTTATATTTAATATTTTTATATTTATTTTATGTTTTTCATTCAAAATTTTCAATATTTAACTATAATTTTAAAATTATAAAAAATATTTAAAATATTAATAAAATTTTATTTTAAATTTAAATATATATAAATACATAATATAAGAAGTATTTAAAGAATAATAAACCAGTGTCAATTAAAAATAATAATTAATAATATAATTAAAAAAATCAAATATTACAATGTTTAATAATTCCACTGTAATCGAAATTTAAAATTTATTGAATGAAACAAGCGAAGGAGCTATCAAAATGAACTTGTTGCAAAGTAAGTTAGGGACAGTACGGGAATTGGCTGCCAAGTTACAGTACTTCCTTACAAAATTCGTAAAACTATCCATCAGCGATCGGATGACCATAGCATAGCTAGTGCCCGACCTCAACGTAAAACGGAAAAGGTAAAAGGACATTGACGGTTAGAGCTTAGTGCGTGACACTTAAACCCAGCCAAAGAAATGAGGGTTTGCATAGAACAGAAAAAAAGGGAGGCTACCATTTTCGTCAATTTAACAGGTACAACATTTCAGTGGACAATGTTAGTGGTGCTAAATGAAACAAATCTGAAAATATAGGCTTGCACTCTAATAATTGGCACCATACCAGAAATCTGGTAGTAATGAAGGGACATCCTACA
>VDFB02285379.1:358632-413834 GCA_007258455.2 Sequoia sempervirens
CGTGGGTTGAAGACAAACCTCCATTCTTCTCTCCAACCTCCCAACATCCTCCATCTTCCTCTCAACTTCTCCATCTCTCACCATTCAAATCTACCAGACAATCTCGCAGCCATTGATCTTTGCCAGCCAGGCTCTTGCCTGCAAAAGCTATAAAAAGGAATGTCGGGTCTTGGAAATCATATAGAAGCTTTCATACAGGAAAACTATAGTCAAATAGCTTTCAAGCATCCATAGCATAGTCTTTTAGCATTCATAGATTGTAGAATCATTCCATATCATGGCCAATCATCCTCATAGTTTAGTTTCAATAGCATCCATAATCCACAGCCTTTATGCATAATCTACAGCCCCTGTGCATATCTATATCAACATTTCACTCCATTAGTATATAGCATAGAGAAGTAATTTCCTTTTTGCACACTCATTCTATAGGTTACCATTCTGAGAAGCTTTTCTTACACAATCTGTGAGCAACAGCTTCAAACAAATCCCTGGAGATAGAGAAAAATGGAACGGTTCTAAAGAAGCTCTGTTTGTTTTCTTTGAATTCAATTATATTGCTTTCTTTAGTTTAATGTTTCATTTTGTGTGATTTTGTTTATCTTATTTTGATACACATATTTCTATCACACACTTTGCTTCATTTTCATTTGCATAACCATACCATGGTGTGGGAACCAAGAAGACCAAGGATGTCTAGTTTTATGTGGAGGTAATGGATGTGGTCCAAACTATTGGAAATATGTGCCTCAAACAATACATGCTGAAACCTCCATTAGAGCCAAGTCGGTGTGACATCTTCATTGTCTGGCTGACTAGTAGCTTGTTTCATTCTGGTTTGAACAGGTCGCTGTGACCTTGTTTCTATCTTGACGAATGCTTTCACTGTGGAGCTATCACTATGACAAGGAGTGTTTGGTATGACCTCTTAGCACACGGGAGACCTCTAGCCAACAAGGCATTCAATCGTGAATCGGGGAGACTCATGGCGACCACATGCTTTGGGGTAGCTTATAGCTGCTCAGTGAGAAGTCCCAGTGAACAGTGAATGTCTTGCCGATAGTACTTTATGTTGAAGCTTCAGGGTATGTCTTGGAGTTTGATAAGATCTCTCGGCGATAGATGAAAGTCATGCCGATGGGGACACACTCAGAAGTCATCGTTGTAACACTAAGGGTTCGTTATGAAGTCTGGGAATTATGCAAATGTCTCTCCGATGGAGGATCAAGTGTTAGCTATCAGAGTAACTCCAAGCGGTCAGGGAAAGGTCTTGGCAAGACTGTTAAGTCTTGCCGATAGCCGATGGCTATCGGGGTAACCCAAATGGTTCAGGAAGAAGTAACCCAAATGGTTCAGGAAGAAGTCTCGGCGAACGCTGTATGTCTCGCCGATGATGAGGATTCTTTGGTGTAGCTCTTGGAAAATGGTGATCTTGATGTAACTTTGAGATCTCAGAGAAAGCTCTTGGCGAAGGTGTTAAGTCTTGCCGACTATTCTTTGGAGCTCGGTATATCTTGTGACTTTGGTATAACCTTTGGTGGCTCGCTATGATCTCCTGGCGAATGTGATAGGTCTGGGTGACTACTTGGTGACTTGGTGTAACTTATGAAGCTAGATAGAATGTCTTAGCAATAACAAAGACTCTTGGTGACATCGGTATGAAGGATATGTGGCATCGGCGAGACACTGTTAGTGTCTCACCAAGATGCCAATAGAGTGTGAATTCTGTTGACAGTTTGACCGTCTGATGTGGAATCTTGTGGATGAATCATAAGAGCCGAATTGGAACCGTTGGGAGTATGTTTGTTGTGACAGTTCTATGAGGAAGCTCGACAGCCAGGAACGACATGAATATAGTTTGTAATCTCTATAGTGATTTGGTTGGTTTGATCAACAGTTGTGTGTGAATAGTTTGAATTGTATCAAAGTGAATTCTATTCTGTGCTGACTGTAACTTGAAGGTTCCTGTGCAAATCTGTTAATGGTGAATGCTACTGTAAACAGACACCAGAAAGATAAGTCTGTCATTTGTATGTAATCTCAATTACTGTACTACAAAGTGATTTCTCTTAGTGTGGTGGTTTCTCCGTGAAGGGTTTTCCCACATATATTATCTATAGTGTTCGGTAAGGATTGTCAAATACTCATTTCTATTATCCGCTTCATAGTGCATCTTAACTTGGATCTATAATTGTAAATTTTAAAGTGTATCTTACATTCTTTCCTGAGGTATTGACGTTAGGAGAATTGTTTTCCACATCTAATTTTCCTTACAAGTGGTATCAGAGCTTGGCCAGTTGTGTTATCCTTGTGGGTACATTGGGTTTTTTGTGTCAATTCTGTTCAGTGGGACTCTTGTAGAGTTTGTTCTTTCTAATTACAGATTAAGATGGATAGTACATCTCGTAAGATTGAAATAGAGAAATTCAATGGTAGTAACTTTGAGTTGTGGAAACTCAAGATGGAAAATCTTCTTGTTGACCGTGATCTTTGGATTGTTGTAGCTGGAGTGAAACCTACAGGCATGAAGTAAGAAGATTGGGACCTTGCAGATAGGAATTCTAAGGGGATGATAAGGCTCTGTTTGGAAGACTTAGTTCTTCTCAATGTGCATGAAGAGAAGACTACATCTTCCTTGTGGAAGAGACTGGCGTCTATTTATCAGGGGAAGTCCTTGGTGAATAAACTATTCCTGAGGAAGAAACTATACTCTTTGAGAATGCAGGAAGGAGGGTTTGTAGCTGATCATTTGAATGCATTTAACATGTTGCTTGCTCAATTGACATCTGTTGGTGTGAAGACTGAAGAAGAGGATCATTGTATGCTACTATTGTGTTCTTTTCCATACTCATGGGATCATCTAGTGATGGCTATCGGGAGTACAACATCTAGTCTTAAGATGGAGGATATTGTTGGTTCTTTGCTATCAGAAGAAATGGGAAGGAAGTCTTATGAGATGGCGAAGGAGGCTCTTGCTATCAGAGGAAGGTCAAAGGAGAAAGGCAAGAAGAAGGACAAGAATTCCAAATCGAAATCAGAGGGGAGATCAAAGTATCATGTCAAGAAGTCCAAGGTGAAGTGCTGGAACTATGGGCAACTTGGTCATGTCCGAAAGGATTGTAAAGAGGAGAAAAAGAAGAAGAAGGGATCTTCCGATAATGGTTCTTCTCATAGTGATGGTGACGCCTTCATTGTTTCCTTGGCTACTCAGGCATCAGATGATGTCTGGCTGATTGATTCTGGAGCATCTTTCCACATGACATCTCACAGAGAATGGTTCACGAAGTATGAAGAATATGATGGTGGAAAGGTGTATTTAGCAAGTGATTCAACTTTAGAGATAGTTGGCCGTGGAAGAGTCAGAATACAATTCCCCAATGGCAAAGTGAATGGAATCAATAATGTTATGCACATACCAGGTCTGGCTCGAAATCTATTATCTGTAAGTATGCTAAATGATATTGGTGTACAAGTTACGTTCTCTAGAAATGGTTGCAAGATGACTAGAGGTTCAATGGTGCTGGCTAGAGGTACTCGAATTGGTACCCCATACAAGCTGGATGCATAGGCTATTCAATGTAACAGTGTCTCTGGAAAGTCACTGAAAATTGCTCATGGAGGTAAAGAGGGAAATATCCCTAATTATGTAAAATCTATGGAAGTAAAACTTCCTGTAGAGAAGACTATGCTTTGGCATCATAGGTTAGGCCACATAGGAGAAAAAGGTTTAAAAACCTTGAAGAATAAAAACCTGGTTGAGGGGCTTGAAGATTGTAATCTCGAATTTGAATTCTGTGAACACTATATATATGGAAAGTAGCACCATGTTTCATTTTATTCCATCCTCATAAATCTTCTGGTTTGTTAGACTATATTCATTCGGATGTGTTTGGTCTAGTAGATGTTCCTTCTTTGTCTAAATCAAGATACTATGTGTCGTTCATAGATGATTATTCAAGAAGAGAATTTGTTTATTTTTTGAAAAGTAAATCAAAAGTGTTTAGTCGATTTAAGGAATTTAAGAACCTTGTTGAAAACCAGACTAGTAGAAAAATAAAATGCTTAAGGACTGATAATGGTGGTGAATTATGTTCTGATGAATTTGAATGATATTGCAAAGACCATGGAATTAAAAGACACAAGACTACACCTTATACTCCACATCAGAATGGAGTTGTAGAAAGGTTCAATAGGACAATGATGGAGAGAGCACAAAGTATGCTCAGTAGTGCTGGCTTGGAGGAGAAATTCTAGGCTGAGGTTGTATCTACTGCATGTTATCTTATTAATCATTCTCCAAATTCTGCTCTTGTTGAGAAAACACCTTTGGAAGCGTGGTCCGGTAAGAAGCCCTCACTTAGACATGTTCGTGTTTTTGGCTGTGAGGCATATGTTCATGTGCTGGATGTGAAAAGATCTAAATTGGAAAACAAGGCTATCAAATGTATTTTTATAGGCTATAGCGCTGTCATAAAAGGATACAAGCTTTGGAATCCTGATATAGAGAAGGTTGTATACAGCAGAAGTGTAATCTTTCGTGAGCTGAAACCTTCCACTTTGGATTTGTAGTCAGAGACAAAGTCAGAAAATAGTAAGGATGTAGCAGCAATTCCTCCTACACCAGAGAAAGAGGAATTGAGAATTCAAAATGTACCTAAAACTGAGGAGAGCTCAAGCAGTTCTGAAAGTTTTGAAGAAGATGAAGAACCTTAGCCTCAACCTCAACAACTGAGGAGGTCAACCTGAGAAAGGAAACAACCAGATAGGTATGGGTTCTCATTAATTGATTCTACTTGTGCCTATGCCTTGATTTCTAGCACTAATGAGCCTATGACTGTAAATGAGGCAATTAAAATGTCTGATTCAGATTCTTGGTTGGAAGCCATGAATGAAGAAATGGCGTCATTAGATAAAAATGAAACCTGGAGTCTGGTGCCCTTGCCTAAAGGCAGAAAACCTATGGGCTGCAAATGGGTATTTAAGAAAAAGATTGGTCTGGATGGCAGTGTAGAAAAGTACAAGGCAAGACTGGTTGCAAAGGGTTATTCCCAGGTAGAGGGAATCAATTATGGGGAAATATTTTCTCTGGTAGCAAAGCTGACATCTATCAGATTTCTTTTGTCACTTGTAGCTGCATATGACTGAGAGGTAGAACAGATGGATGTGAAGACAACATTTCTTCACGATGATCTTGAAGAAGAAATCTATATGTCCCAGCCTGAGCACTTTGTTGAAAAAGGTGAAGAAAAACTGGTATGCAAATTAAAGAAGTCTCTATATGGATTAAAGCAGTCACCTAGAATGTGGTACCAGAAATTTGATACTTATGTATTATCTTTAGGCTTTTTGAGATCAAAATCTGATCACTGTGTATATTATAAAGCTGAAAGTGATCAAGTGCTTGTTATTGCTCTTTATGTGGATGATATGTTGTTCATAGGAAATAGAAAGCTAATGATTTTTGATCTTAAGTATCAGTTGTCTGCTAAGTTTGAAATGAAGGATCTTGGTGCAGCAAGGTATATTCTGGGGATGGAGATAACCAAGGATAGGAAGAATAGAAAGCTTTGGCTCAATCAGAGTAAGTATATCAGGACTATTCTTGAGAGATTTTGTATGAATGATTGCAAGCAGTTAGTTGTTCCAGTCATGTAGGGAACAAAGCTATTTGTTGAGGAATATCCAAAATCTCCTACTGAGATGGAGGACATGACCATTGTGCCCTATGCTAGTGTTGTAGGCAGTCCTATGTATGCAATGGTCTCTACAAGGCTAGAAATTTTCCAAGTAGTGGGAGTACTTAGTCGATTTATGGCTAATCCAGGAAGAATACATTGGGATACTGTGAAGAGAGTATTTAGATATTTGAAGGGGACTTTAGAATATGCTTTGTGTTATCATGGGAATTCGGATGAATCATAGAGGACTCTTAGCATTTGTGGTTATGTAGATTCTGATTGGGTAGGGGACATTGACAGTAGGAGATCCACTAGTTGATACATTTTCATGATGAATGGTGGTGCAGTGAGTTGGATGAGCAAGCGGTAGGTTGTAGTCGCTTTGTCCACTACGGAGGCTGAATACATGGTAGCTACTCATGCTTGTAAAGAAGTTGTATGGTTGAAACGTTTGTGTTCTAACATTGGTTTTGATGCAGGGGAAATAACAATTTTCTGTGACAGTCAGAGTGCAATTTTTCTGGCAAAGAACCCTACTTTCCATGCCAGGTTGAAACATATTGACGTACAGTACTATTTTGTACAAGATATGTAATACCCCTCATGCTACTATTTGATTTTTGACATTCACTGTGGTTTCTGTTTGGCACATTGTGATTTGTGATTGATACTGTTGCTATTATGTGTGGTAGCTTAGACTATTACTATACTCTTATGATGCCATGGATATTGTGATGACATTTTATTATGATCATTTGATGGAGTTATTTGGAATGCAATAGACTATAGAATAGTAATTTATGATGTGGTGTAAAATTTTATGATGATATGTTTTGGTGAGGGGACAGGTAGCATCACTCGTTTGCGAGTGCCCTGCTACGCTGTGAATCCTCCTCACAATGCTTTGATTTTATGTATATTGTATATCACCTTGTGGATGCAGGCTTTGCAGGAAAAAGACTCGATTCCACCTATTTCAGTAGGTCTGGGCGAGCATTGAACCAACCCAACGGCAAGAAGTTGAATATTTGAGGTGACATGAAAAGTAACTCCATACCAAGTTGTCAACAATCTTGCATCTTTATGGTTTGTGCATATTAGTCTTGTTGATGGTATTTTCTGCACAGCAACAACTCAGACAGAAAATGATATTCTATCTCTCTTGAAGGATAATCTTCAACAATAAATTGTTGAAAATCGCCCCAAGGTCTCTCGGGTGTCAGGTCATGACAATGCATAAACAACTCAGATAATATGTGAAAATGCTGGTAATCACAAGGGGCCTTACAAATGAACAATGCTGGAAGTGAATTTTCATCAGATGCAACAATATGGTGATGCTTTCAATCCTAAAACTAACCCATGATTCAAAAATGTCGTTAGAAAAGAGATAAGGGTTTAGAGAGATTCTATTCTATTCTAACTCCTAAGATCAATCACAATAATGATGAAAGCTGCAAATAGACAGATCCCCAATAAAACCAATCTCTGCTTGATCAAGGACAAACCTGCAACTACACAGAAATGGTGCGATCTTCTGGGGAAATATGAAGATTTTCAGACTTTGAACATTCATTCACATACCCAACTGCTGGCACAATGTAAACAAGCATTCACAGTTGAACTTAGCACAGAAGTGAGGCCCAGACTAACTTTACACAGCAATCTACAATCAGCAAATTGCTAAAAATATGGACCGGAAATCGATCAACATCATTAACATTTCACCATCATTGTAAAGAGCTGAAATCTAACATCTAACATCTAATAACTAAGAATCAAGAACAAGAAACCATAAAAGCTGTTGAAAATAAATACAAAGTTTGCCAAATCAACAATCCAATTGCATTAATTATCCAGCATTACATAACAATTTCAAGTCTCTCATCTCTTACAGCTAATTCTGAAAACTACTTGCCAATTCTGGCCTTCTAACTTAGCAAAATTCTGGCCTAATCAAACTCCTAAAAATCTCCCCTTACAAATGAGGCACAAATTCCATTTATAGAGAACCTCAAACATGTCGGCCCAATTAGATTTTACAATAATAACTAGCCTCAAATAGGTCGGCCAGGAGAATTTCAAAATAGGACAAGATCTGCATTAAATGCATGAATATTATCCATGTCGGCCCACGATCTCCAGCAAGATCAAATTCACGTTTCTTCTAGAAAGTCCTCCAGCTGTAGACAGTTTTGGCACAGATTCTTAGGCAGGTCCCACTTTGAAAATTTAAACTGAACATTTCTAGATCTCCCCTTTTGGCACGAATCCATATGCAAGTCCCCCTTTTAATATTTGCCTAGTCCTGAAAAATAGATATCATCATTAATAGCCCACATGTTCAAATTAAATTTGAATAAAATTTTGACTTTTTCTAAAAACTTACATTTTTATAAGGAAACTTTTCATTTTCATAATTTTTTCCATTTTTGGAAATTTTTATTTTCAATTTTTTTATTCAAGAAATTTTCATTTTCAGATCATTTTAAAAATTTCCATTTTGGAAAAGAAATCATTTTCGCAAAAAATTCCATTTCGGAAACCAGACTAAGGGGAAAATCCAAAATCTAGGTCAGACTCTAGACTGATCCAAAACCAGCCGACAGATTCTACCCAACGGCAAAATTTTCAACAATAGATCATCAAAACGAACCAAGAATGCTAACATCGTGTAATATATCAAATTAAGCATGGGGTACGAGCATTTATCATCAAATTCATCAATTTAATCCAACATTTCAATTTGCACAAAGCCAGCAGAAAAATCCGAAAAAATCCGGGTGGACCGGATTTCCATGACGGCATAAAATTCCTGGGCACGCATTTAAAATCAAGAACGAAAATCCCGCCTAAAGGAAAATCCTGAAAAAACCCGGGAAAATCCGGGTCGGGCGGAAAATCCCGGACTGGACCAAAAACCCGGATTTTTCCATAGAGCCGGACTTTGAGCAGACTCCGGGAAAATCCGGGCGGACCGGAAAATCCCAGATTGGGGTAAAAACCCAGATTTTGCCTAAAACTTAGTTTTTTCAAAGTGCAACTTGGGGAAATCACCTGGGCAAGCAAGATGAACATCTAAGGACCTCCAAAGGCAACCAAATCAATAAAATTAAGGGGCCAAAAGACACCAAAAGCCAGAGCAAAAAGAGGGTCCCTACTTTCAGTGGGGCGTGTGTGCAAAACTGCACAACAAATCTCATTCATTTGTGTGGTTACATTGGTCTTTGTATGATTATATGATTTGTCTAAAGTAGTGAATGGTCTTATGTGGTAATTTAAATAATTAGGTAATTGGTAAAATAAAAACATAAAATAATAAGCAAATATGGCAATGAATAAATATTAAAAATAATAAAAGCATTGCATTTATTTTTAAGTCTCTCAATGGTTGATTTTAATAAGTAAATATTTAATGAAGAATTGTGGAAATGAGGAATATTTATATATTTGTTTAAATAAAAGTTTATGTTGTGAATTTAGAATTTATTTAGTTTTGTTTAAATGCATTATGGAAAAAGCATCAATGAATATTATTTGTTTTTATTGAAATGTGACCTCTGATATTCACGGGAAGAGGAAATTGAAGGGATTCATGGGAATGGATTTTAAGAGGGGGTTTCTTTGTTTGAGGGGATGGCTTTTGGAATGCTGGAGAAATTTCTTTTCCAATCAATTTTCTGTCCCTAGTTCTTTTCTGTTTGTGGAGAAATTGGTGAAGAGGAAGGAGGATTCAGATCAGTTGCTGGAAGATTTGCAGCAAGGGAAATTGATACAGAAAAAGGATCGAAGCTTCTTTAATCTTCTGCAAGCGAAGGACGCCAGGTTCCTTCTTTAATTTATTTACCTCTGTTAAAATAGGGATTTGTGCTTGTGAATTAAATTTGTATTTAAGATTGAAAATTAGTAAGAAAATTCACTGGGGTTACAGTTTAATCAAAGGAAATTGGGGATTGTTATTAGATTGATGAAATTTCTGGGGTTTCCAGGTTGTGGCTGGTTATTTAAAAAGAGGGGTTTTAATTGAAATCTGGGAATTAAACAATTTTCTGTTATTTCATTTTGTTTTTAAAAAAAATTTGATTATTGTTTTGAAAACAATTACCTCTCCTCGAATTTCTGGTTTATATATATATATATTTCCTTAGAAATCTTTTTTACTTCAATCATGCACAGTGAATTTCATGTGAATAGTAATTCTCTATTACTGTAATATTCGAACCTCTGAAAATATATATATACATATATTTATATATATATATATTAGATATATATATATACATATATATATATATAAATATATATATATTTTTATAATCGAATGAAAATTTGTTTGGAAATTTGAAATTGTGAAAACCCGTCGCACTGTTCATACCATTTGATTTCATTTTTTTTATTCATATGTATATGTATATAGGCTATGTGGGGGACGGCCTCGGCTGTACCCACCACACCGCGTTTTGGGCGCAGACGGTACCGTCGGTACCGTGGACAGTCTACAGACTGTCCACGGCAGTCCTTTGGACTGCCGTGTGCAGTCCGTAGACTGCCCACGGCCGGCGGGGTCCGGTCTTCTATGCGGCTATGTTGGGATTAAATCCCACTTGAATTTTAATATGTTTAAACATAATGTTTAATATGCAATTTTTAATATATGATTTCTGTGCAGATTTTTATTTGATATATATATATATATATGTATATGTATATATATGTATATATATATATATATGAATATTTGTATATATATATCTATATATATATATATATGTTGTAGATATATATATATATATTTATATATATATAAAGATTAATTTATTAATTCTAGTTGTAGTATTATTTAATCAATTTTTCTGTTATTCAAGAAGAAAATATATCTATACTGTTTTAAATCTGTTTAATAGATATTCTGTTGATTTAACTGTTAGCAGCAAATGCATCAGTACATTCTGTTTTGATTAATATTTTATTTTCTGTAACTTAGCTATTATCTAGAAAATAAATCTTTATAGTTAGATTCTGTTTCGTTTCTTTTTAGAAAAAATAATAATAATAAAGCAGAAATTGTTTTCAATAAAAATATTAGTGAAATAGAAATAAATCTGTTTTATAGAATTTTCAAATTTGAAAGGATATTGCTGATAAAACAGCATTATTTATTAATTCTATTTGTAATATGATTGTATTTTAGGAAAGAAAATTATTTTGTAATCTACTTTGGAATTAAATAGGTTATCACTTTTAATTATTTATTTTTGAAATTTAATCTTGTTGGATTGTTGGGTTTTGGGACATTGTTATTTCCTTGATGTGGGAACCCGTTTGTGTCAACACTTTAGTCTTCCAGAGGATGATGCTTTGTTCTGAGTTTTAAACTTTTCACCTTGATTTCTAATGAGTTATGTTTTATTAATGGGGTGTACCAAATTATGAGATTTCGTTATGGTATTTTTACTTGCGAGATGGTTTATGCCTCGTGTGTTGCTTTTCTTGTCATACTTTGATGATTATGATTGGCATGGTACAACCCCCTTGTTTTGATGGGTCTCTAGGGAGAGTGGCTCCTCGTGGGGGCCGGCGCCCCGTTTAAGGGGAAGAGCTCAGGATAACCCACGAGTGAGTTAGTAAATAAGTGAAAACCTAATAATTAACTTAGGAGGGTTGGGTTGGGTAGTAACATCATTGCAAGATTTTAAAAATGGATGCCTCGTCTTCATTAGTACTTCCGCAGACTAATGGAAGGCTGAGAAGGCCGTGGTTGGCAAGGTCGTGATCTCGTCCTCACGAGAGGTCTACGGCTCCGCATGAGTCACCCTATGGACCGGCGCCTCCAGTTGGGAGGAAGAGCACAGGACAGCCATAGATGGGACCGGCGCCTCCAATTGAGAGGAAGAGCACAGGACAGCCCATGTAGGACTATGCGATGACACTCTCCCCTAGTTGCCCATGTGTTGCTTTATTGTGTTCCTTTGGAAGTGGGGTATGGGAATTGATTTAGATTGTTGTTTGAATCGATTTAAATTGATTTATAATTATTGTTTTGATACATCTTTAGCATGTATTGTATGATCTCATTTATATTGGATTTATCATCTTGCATCTTTAGGACATTGTGATTTGATGTTATTGGTTGCTCTTTTAATTGGTGTATTGTGTGATGGATCTATGTTGGTACTTTTTGTTTGGCTGTACCTTTTGTTGTCATTCTTGGTCGGAGTTACTTCTCTGTCACCTCTTAGCACGGGGGTGGTTGGGTGGAACGTGCTCCGCACACCGTTGGGTTCCCCATCAGCGTTCGTGGCTTCAATCTCATCCAGTTGAAGATTTATTTTAGTTGATCTCATTGTATTTTGATAACCTTGTATATTCTATTCATCCCACATGTTTGGGGATTCATGATGTAACCTTATGGATGATGTAACATTTGAAAGATGATGTAATGTAATTATCTACTTTGTAATTTTTAATTGGCTATGAAATGTCTCATGGGTTTATCTTGTGATAGAATTTATGTATGTACTTATCTAATGTTGTCATTATAGCTCCTTTTGATATCTTATGAGATGATGTTTAGTAATTTCTTATTTCGATGTAATCTCGTGGGGGCCCCAAAGGACATGGTTGATGTTGTTGTATATGATCGTTTAATATTGATATGATGATTATTTATCTTTCTCCTTAAAAAAAAATTATTTGCATTCTTTTGTTGTTTGTTCTTTGGGGCTTGCACGGCGGGCGTTACAAGATATGGTGGAGGATGGAAAGGTTAGTTTGGAAAAGGTTGATACTCTAGAGAATGTTGCAGATGCATTGACGAAGCCAGTGAGCACAGACAAGTTCAGGTGGTGTGCCAGTTAAATGGGCCTTAGTGCCCATGATTTTCAGTAAATATGTTGTGCTCTGGAGGTGCCTATATGATCTTCGTCAAGTGGGAGATTGTTGGAAATATGTGCCTCAAACAATACAGGCTGAAACCTCCATTAGAGCCAAGTCGGTGTGACATCTTCATTATCTGGTTGACTAGCAGCTTGTTTCATTCTGGTTTGAACAGGTCGCTGTGACCTTCTTTTTGTCTTGCCGAATGCTTTCACTGTGGATCTATTGCTATCACAAGGATTGTTCAGTATGACCTCTTAGTGCATGGGAGACCTCTGGCCGATAGGCCATTCAATCGTGAATTGGGGAGACTCATGGCAACCACGGGCTTCGGGGTAGCTTATAGCGGCTTGGTGAGAAGTCCCAGCGAACAGTGAATGTCTTGTAGAAAGTACTTTATGTTGAAGCTTCGAGGTAAGTCTTGGAGTTCGATAAGATCTCTTGGTGATAGATGAAAGTCATGCCGATGGGGACACACTCGGAAGTCATCATTATAACACTAAGGGTTCGTTATGAAGCCTGGGCGATATGCAAATGTCTCTCCGATGGAGGCTCAAGTGTTAGCTATCGGAGTAACTCAAAGCAGTTGGGGAAAGGTCTTGGCAAGACTGTTAAGTCTTGCCGATAGCTGAGGTAACCCAAATGGTTCAGGAAGAAGTCCCGGCAAATGTTGTATGTCTCGCCGATGATGAGGATTCTTCGGTGTAGCTCTTGGCGAATGGTGATCTCGATGTAACTTTGAGATCTTAGAGAAACCTCTCAGCGAAGGTGTTAAGTCTTGTCAACTATTCTTTAGAGCTTGGTATGTCTTGTGACTTCGGTATAACCTTTGGTGGCTCGCTATGATCTCCTGGTGAATGCGATAGGTCTGGGCGACTGCTTGGTGACTCGATGTAACTTATGAAGCTTGATAGAACGTCTTAGCGATAATAGAGACTCTTGGCGACATCGGTATGAAGGATATGTGGCATCGGCGAGACACTATTAGTGTCTCACCGAGATGCCAATACAATGCAAATTCTGTTGACAGTTTGACCGTCCGATGTGGCATCTCGTGGACGAATCAGAAGAGCCGAATTAGAACTATTGGGAGTCTGTTCATTGTGACAGTTCTATGATGAAGCTCGACAGCCAGGAACGACATGAATATAGTTTGTAATCTCTATAGTGATTTGGTTGGTTCGATCAACAGTTGTGTATGAATAGTTTGAATTGTATCAGAGTGAATTCTATTTTGTGCTGACTGTAACTTGAAGGTTCCTATGCAAATCTATTAATGGTGAATGCTACTATAAACAGACACCAGAAAGATAAGTCTGTCAATTGTATGTAATCTCAAATACTGTAATATAAAGTGATTTCTCTTGGTGTGGTGCATTTTTTCTCTCGTAAGGGTTTTCCCACGAATATCTAGTGTTCATGTGTGATTTTCAAATACTTTGTTTCTATTATCTTCTTCATAGTGCATCTTAACTTGACTGTAATTGTAAATTTTAAAGTGTATCTGCATTCTTTCCTGAGGTATTGACGTTAGGAGAATTGTTTTCTGCATCTGATTCTCCTTACACAAACTATAGGAGGGGCAAGAAGGTCAATGTATGATCCTAGTGAAATTGAGGAAGAACAACAAGAGAGGGATAGGAAAAATAATATCAATGTAGAGTTTCAAGGATTTGTCAAGCCAGTAAGAGAGCTACGGGAGCAACCTCATCTAAAATATTTTGAACTAGAGTTTTATGTACTATTTAGAGAGCTTGGTTTTCATGGAGTTCCTTTCAAATCCTCTACTTTTATTGTTCCTATGGTAAAATATTTGGTAGAGTTCGTGGAATTACCTTTCTTAGTAATCATTATTAGTGAGTTTGAGATTGTTAACCTTGAGAGAGTAGGACTTAGGAAAAAAGAATTTGGTATGGCTATTGTTTTCAAAGACTTCAAGTGAGATGTACTCTACATTGACCCCATTCCTCAATATTCGCTTGATGGCATCAAGGAATGGTTGAACTCCATGGATATAAAGTATAATGAAAGCAGAATGAACTTGAGCTGGAAGCCAATTTTGAAGACTATTACTGATGGTCCAAAAAAAATTATTGAATATGGTGGTTGGGAATTTTTTAATATGGAAGCTAGTGATTATGATTTTGATAATTTAGAAGAGTCAGATGAGTCTGACAGTGAAGAGGAAAGGAGACGACGAAAGGTAAAAGCTACAGGGAAGTCTCAGGTACCTAATATTAGAGATTCAAGAGGTATTCCTACCAAGAGACATAGAGTCAGATGAATTTAGTTCATCTACATCCTTCTACTATTTATTCATGCACATAAATGGTTCAACTATTTATGCAAATGATGCATACATGCTAACTTGATCA
This sequence comes from Sequoia sempervirens, assembly GCA_007258455.2. Taxonomy (NCBI): domain Eukaryota; kingdom Viridiplantae; phylum Streptophyta; class Pinopsida; order Cupressales; family Cupressaceae; genus Sequoia; species Sequoia sempervirens. Next base: position 373,562 of record VDFB02285379.1, read on the forward strand.
GTGTTGTTACTTCAGTAGTTTGACTTCTATGACAACCAGCCATTAGGCCATTCTGTGTGGAGGCACGTTTGTGTTTTTAGTTAGCTTTTTTGGATAGCTCTACTTGGTGTTAAGGACATTCCATTTATCTTTTGAATGTTAAGAAGTCTAGTATTACATGCTTCTCTATGTTGATCAGATCAATTTGCTGGTTTTTTATTGCTGATTTCTTTATTTATGGAGTTTTTTTTACTTGGAAGATAGGAATTTACTACCTTTTTTTAAATTTAGATGGACAAATTAAGTGGTTGGTTATCTATTCCAAGTGATGTAGACTAGAAGGATGTGTTAGATCTATAGGATTCCTACCAAGATGCATTAAAAGACAATGGTCATTAATTAAAAGATGCAATGAAAATAAGGCATGAATGTCACCCACTACCCTTTAAGGAAAACAATATTATTTTCCTCAACATGAAATAATGGGACAATTGAGTGGGATCTAAGGCCAAAAAAGAAGTACTTAGGAACTCATCCTACACATCAATAAAGAAATCAACACAAGAAATGAAAATTGACATATTAACACAACAATATCCATCTAAGTTATTGAAAGTCAACTATTGATACCTCGTTCTCCATCCAGATTAAAAAATCAGCCCACTTTTTGCTTTGTAACTTTTCCTTTTCAAATTTCTTTGGATGCTAGCCATATTTCTCCTCTTGTCAAATCATGGCACATGGACTACTTAAACTAATTAATATGCAATCATTTACCTTTTCATAGGGAATTAAAAAATATATCATTTGACATATTAAATATACTTACAAAATTTCAAATCAAGGCCTATAAACATTTTTAGCCACTATGATGTGTGGCACAAAGTTTTTGAAGCCTAGCCTTGGAGGCCTTGTCCTCAAACATATACTAATTCAATTTAAATATGCACAAATAAAATTTAAAAATCGTTTAATAAATTTGATATAATCTTATGAGAAAATTCAAATACCTGTGTACTCTCCTCACCGGACTTCCTCCATGCTTCAAACTTCTCATATGATTTTACAAAATCTTTCCATACTTTGACACTTACATCAATTGGCCTTTTTTTGAGCCTTAACTTAGGAGGGATTTTTTTTATCTTCTTTGTTTGGTTGCACTGAAATCTCTTGCAATTTTGAGACATTTGTAGCTTTACCTTCTTTGCAAACCAACCTGTGCCAAATTCGATCTCCATGTCATTGATAACTACTTTTTGCAAGTGTATGGGTATCTTTGAGAATGGAAAATCTAGATGGTCTTTGAACTGTTGAAGGCATGATTCCTTCAACCTATTCACAAACCCTTTTCCAGCATCTGTCATTCGGACTTCCACTGAAACCACATCGTATTCTATCTTCTTATTGCAGGTACCAATGCAAGAATGAAAACTTGGCATGGTGGAAGAAGTCTATGTCCCAAGAGTGGGTGGGATAGTGGAAGCCTTTGTTCCATGTTCTACACTCCTAGATTTTACCATTACTGATTTCCTCCTAGATCTTTTCCTTGATCTAGGACTGCTTAGGGAATCAATTGATTCCATTTGACACGGTTGATTTGGTTGCAATGTTTGAGGGGCTTCACTAGATCAATTTTCTATGTATTGAGCAAGCATTGTCCAATTTTCATCATCCAAATTGTTCACTGCCTCTGCCCCCAATATGGAAGCCAATTCCTCTTCATATTTGTCAATCACATGTCCCTATATATATATAAAATAAATTTCTTCTTTTAAAATTAAAAATTAAAAAACTAAAAATTAAAAAAGAAAGAAACAAGGGAAACATTTACAAATCTATAAATTGGCAATGAATTACCTCATTATGGCTAGAGTTTGATCCCTTTGTTCTCTTCCCTCTATTACTTGATATTTTGAAGAAACCTAGTGAAAATTATTTTCATCTAGTTTATGTAGGCAAACAAAGTACACACTTTCAGGTATGAAAATTTTTGTCCAGTTTGTGGTATGAAAGTTTTATCTTGAATGACTCACTTTCTGGATTTAAAATCCTATGAATCAATTGCTTGCGCACTTGTATAGAATATAAATATATTTGAAAGGATATAAATATATGCAAAATGAAACAAATTTATTGTAAAATAATTCAATGCTTGCGCGCCTATATAGAATGGTAATCTTTGGGGGATAAAAAGGGTGTGAAGTGTGGCTTTATCAAGAGTTAACATAGATAGGTCCCATGCTTGAGTCACATCCACTGATTAGAAAGAAAATGAATGTGTGTGCAGAATCAATTCAAAACCACAAACTCATTATTCTGTAAAAGAATAAGTGAAAATTAGTAATAGCTAATTTAAACCTGAAGGTCTCAAAAATTTCAAGAAATGATCTATTATTTAGTTGTCATCTCAAAATCCTTGTCTCCTCATATTGTCTCAACCAACCTCTATTCCCACAGGACCTAGATGTAGTGGGGTGGATACAATTTAACGACTTGTCTTGAAAGCACTCAACTACTTTTTTATGGAAGGAAGGTCTAAGAAATCAAACTAGAAACTGAAAGCTTGGGATGGGAATGATAAGAGAACTGGGGCATTGAAGTTTCAAAAATGTGTTCATTGCTCTCGAATGTGTAGGAAATAATGCAATGTCTACAATTTTACCCTCCTCCTTTGCAACCACATCAGAATTGAATGATTCACTTGTAAACAAAACAATATTCACAATCTCTCCATTTAATCCAAACAAAAATATTTGTGGGAACAAAAATTAAATTGTAACCTTACTGTGATCCTAAATGTTTATCTTGGGGCATTGGAGTTTCAAAAATGTGTTCACTGCTCTCGAATGTGTAAGAAATAATGCAATGTCTACAATTTTACCCTCCTCCTTTGCAACCACATTAGAATTGAATGATTCACTTGTAAACAAAACAATATTCACAATCTCTCCATTTAATCCAAACAAAAATATTTGTCGGAACAAAAAAAAAATTGTAACCTTACTGTGATCCTAAATGTTTATCCTATTTTAAAGATGCAAAAAAACTATTATGCAATAAGGAAAAACACAAAAGACACCTCAAATATTAGCCTAAGGAATTGTTAACACAAAGAAAATAGATGAAATAATGCAATTGCTTATACCTTCTCCATGTTGATGAATCCCTTGGTTGGCCCTTGATGTTTAAGATACTTCTGTGCTCCTTGGATGGCTAGATACAAGATTGACAATATGCCTTAGAGATGCAAGAGAAAATGACTAAAATGGATTGGCTAAATGAGTGAAAATACTTGTGAATTGAGTGCTCAAAATGACAACATAAGGATACTAAAATGACTAAGTCTTGAAAATTCCTTAGAAGAGGGGGTATTTACAGAGAAATTTGAATTCTCTAGAGAATTCAATGGTTGAGATTGAGCCACTAGGGTCAAGATGTAGGGATATGGTGAGTTGAGGACTCACAAGCCCTCACATCTTGACATGTGGAATGTGAGATGGCCTAGGATAAGATGATGTGGAAGTGAGGTGGAAGGGAGGTACATGATGTGGAGGAATTTCAAGTACCTTGGGGGTGAGAAGATTTCCTCAAAAAGGAACTTCTTGTCCCCAAGTGAGGATGAAAGTGACATTTGAGAAATTTTGGAATTCCTCAAAAAATCTCCATGGGAAAAGAGAAAGTGGTTGGAGAAATAAATGTGAATTAAAAATTCACAAGCTTGGGAGAATCTAGTGGATAAGAGAGGGTCTCCAAAAAGGCAGGATTTTGTCAAATGTGGATGAGGTGACAAATCAAATGTTCTAGAAGTTGCATGGGGATAAGGTAAGCCTTGAAATGATAAAATGTGAATTAAAAATTCACATGCGGAGGAGAGAGACCTAGGATGAATAAATGTAAATTAAAAATTCACATGGGAAAGAGGGTCAATGCTAAGAAAGGAAAATGAAAAGGTTGACTAAAAAGGGGTGCTATATGTGGCTAATGACTTTGATTAAGGTTGTGCAGACACATGATTAGGATAATTAATGAGAGATTAGAAGCAAGTGGAAAATGTAGGAGGATGTGACATTAATCCTTGATTAAGAGGATGCACATCCTAATCATGAATTAATTAAATTAATCTAGATTAGAAAGGGATTATGGAGGATGTGACAAGGAAAGAGAAAAAGGAAGAATTTAAAATTGATTGTATTCAAAAAGGTTAAATGACTAAATTAAATAAATTGATGTATTTATTTAATTTAGAGAGGGAAAATATGTAAGGTAAAGTATTTAATTTTTAAATTAAATATTTTAAGGACCTTAGCCAGGAAGTGTAATATTAATTAAATAAATTAATATTGATGGAATGGATGAATAAAGAGGTGAATTTGATCATATGGGAGCAATCAAATTTAGATGTCTACATTTTCCCCCTCTTCGAAATATTGTTGGAATAATAGTGTTTCGAAGAAAAATAAAATGAAGATGGTGAAGGAAGTGATAGGATTGGATGCCCCAACATGAAGGAGGTTGAATGAGCTACCCAAGTGGAGGGAAAAAGGAGGGAGATGCCCCAATGACTATCATGAAGGGATGGAGGAAAAATGGTAGGGTATGCCCCCTCGAGAGGGTGGTTGGGGAAGAAAAGGGGCCACAGGAAACTTCTTGATAGGAAGAAATGGAAGGCACCATTGGATAGAGCTTGAAAAACTAAGAAAATTTGGCTTTTGAACGGAGTAGATTAGACACACGGTTTGCAAATGGAGGCCTCAGGAAGCCAAGGAATTAGTTAGAGGAGAAAAAAGTTAAATAAAAGGTAGAAAATACCTTTTATTTTAAAAAGGGGAAAAAATAGGGGGAAGGGGTTAAAAGGTAATTTTAGAAATTACCTTAGCACATTTTCACTGTAGCAGTTGAGAGAAGAGGAGAGGAGAGGAAGAGAACAAAGAGCAACGATGCCACAAGATTATGACTCTGATATCATTCACCGGGTGGACAAGGTGTGGAGGTTCCACACCCACTACGCAGTGCCTCACCAGGTTAGTAACAAAACCCCTCTTGTGTATATTAAGAATTTATAGCATGTTGTTGACTCAAGGTAGTTTCACCCAGTGCAGGGGGGCATCTGCCCCAGCAGGGGGTACATCTGCCCCTTCATGGGGTAGAGGCACCCCGTAGGCCAGGCTACAGTTGCCCCAGCTTAGGGCGGAGCCACCCCACAGGCTGGGGTACATCCACCTTGGCTTGGGGCAGTGCGCCCCCCAGGTCGGGACGCAGCCACCCCGACTTGGGGTGGAGCCTCCTCGAAGGCCGGGCACCACCGCCCCAACCCGGGGCAATGCTATCTCAGCTTGGAGTGGAGTTGCCCCATAGGCCCGAGGTGGATCCATCCTGACCCTAGGCGAGTCTACCCTAGCCCAGGGTGGATTCGCCCTGACCAAGGGCAGATCCACCCCAGTTTAGAGTGAGTTTTCCTCTACCTAGGATGGGTTCACCTCTAGGGAAGGCGTATCCATCTTGGCAGAACCATCTCGACTCAGGGCAGGTTTGATGAAGCAAGGGGAAGGAGCCAGGAAAATACAAAAGAGGTAGAGGGAAAAAAAGAAGGGTGTCTCGAGGCTGAGAAGGAAACTGATAGTTAAGTTAATATGGATGTAGAGCTTCAAGTGATTACAGACACATGAGTGATGGTTGGAGGCACTTCCAATGACTATGGCAGCCATGACCGGAGTAGATCATGTAGCATTGGATCACACATGGTTATTGAACTTTTTACAGTTCTCAATGATGATGGCACATCAAGCGACGCTAAAAACACTAATAGAAAGATGGAGTTCAAAGACATCAACCTTCCATCTTCTGATGAGGGAGATGAGAGTGATGTTGGAGAATGTATGGTGCATCCTGAAGCTACCCATAGCGGGGGCTATTAGTGAGCGGTGTGGTATCGAGAGGGGTGGAGTTATATCACACCATTTTAGTGTTATTTGGAGATGAGGATCTTCCCATACAGAATGGGCAGTTGGACTTGGATAGATGTTTGTTAGTGAGGGTATCACCCCTACCATTATTTTTGTGTGGACTGATTAGTGGGATATTGTTGCTGAACCATAGCAGGAAGTTTTGTAGTTTACGATTCATGCAGGTGATTCGACATATTGTCAAGTGGCATGAGGGAGAGTTCTTGTAGGGTACCTGTGTATTAGCATAGTTATATAGGGACATGCATGTGATTTGTTACCGAAGGTCAGTGAGTTTGACACACACGACCCTACTACAGGTGTGGGCATGGGAGCACATTATGGTGACAAGACCCCTAGTGGTTAGGGGAGGAGAGGAGGATGATAGGGAGCCTATGGCCTGGCAGTATGGGGATGCAAGGGGATTGGTTTTGTGGTACAAGATGTAGGGGGATGTGGATGGGTGGAGGAGAGCGATAGATGGCTTGCAGGAGAGGGACATATTATGGTGTTCGTATATGTATTGACGGTTTAGAGGATGGAGGGAGGAGGAGGATAGAAATAAGGGCTATTTTATGAGCTGATGCATCTTGATTGGGAGCCAATCATGCAAAGTGTAGATGCCTTGACCAGACAGAGTGTTGAGGCAATTTGGGCTAGTATGGTATAGAATATTCTAGAGGTTCCTGTCATGTTTCATCAACTCACTAGAGAGCAACCATGGGGAAATAATTTTACACTGAGGGATGCCAGAGTGTTGTGGACGACGATAGTGTAGGTTCCCTACCCAGGGAGGGTTGTTGGGGTGGAGGACATAGGAGTGACAATTTGGTATGGTTGGTGGTGCCACAACCACCGATGGGAGAGGATTACACTGATAGTGCCTATTGCAAGAGCTATAGGATTCAGATCAGAGGATGCACACTAGTTGGTGAGGGGGGGTAGAGACAGGAGGAGATAGGTGCGGAGGAGAGTGGAGGTGAGGGTATTGGTTAGCAATGCAAAGGAGAGGATGAGGCTAGGGTGGTAGGACAACCAAAGAGGAAGAGGAGGAGACAGTGGAGGAGGGCTAGGGCAATGATAGATGTGGGGGAGGAGATGGATGTAGTAGGACCTGATGGTGGGAGAAATGTAGTACGATAGGAGGGTGCGATAGGTCTAGAGCTAGATGTAATACGACAGGATGAGCCATAGGTGGAGATGATACGTGCAATGGAGGGTGGAGTTTTTTAGCAGATAGGGATAGGAGGTAGAGTACGATGGAGGAGAGTGCTGGTGAGGGTTGAGCAGGTGGAGGTGAGAGAGGGTGGACAACAAGATGGAGCATAGGAGGAGACTAAGGCCAGGGGTCAGTCAAAGAGGATGGTGAGTAGGAGACAACAAAGGAGGGTCCAAAGCATGGTAGAGGAGGGGCCCTCCGTGATATAGATAGGGGGGAGTGAGGATGAGGAGGAGCCAAATGGGGAGTTGAGGATTGTAGGAGAGCTAAGGAGATTGATGCGGATAGGGAGGAGAGGGTAGCTTAGCAGGATTCGAGTGAGCAGGGTCAAGTGGGTGCAGGATGAGGTAGAGGTTGATGTGATGGATGTACATGGTGCAGATGTGGAGGTGTTGGAGATAGAGCTGTTGGCAGTGATTCATTGTGTGGAATTAGAGAATCCTACTGCTCAGCTGAGAGGCACTACGAAGAGGCTTCAAATTACAGATCAGAGGTTGAGGATAGCTAAGGAAAAGGTGACCAGATTTAGGGCCAAGCTAGCAAGGGTACAGGTAGCAAGTCAAAGAAATTATGGATTCATTGTTGACCACCTATTCACACAGGTAGTAGTGGTGGAGAGGGAGAGAGATGGGTTGCGGGCCGAGATATAGGGGGTACAGGATGAGTTGGCTATTGTGAGTTGGGACTATGACAGATTATAGGCAGAGGTTGTTATATTATAGGCTAGAGGGGAGCTAGTAGATCAAGGGCCAACAAACACTAGACATGCGCTAGAGGAGATGAGGGGTTAGATACACATGATGTAGGCGAAGAAATGTGTAGCACTAGCACAAGTGCAGGCCATGGAGGTGGAGAGGGATGTAGTGTAGGCATAGGTGCAGGTGTTGCAGAGTGAGAGGGAGGTGGAAGAGGCAAAGATACAGTCTCTTCAGAGGAGGAGAGAGGAGGTGGTTTCAGATGTGGCTAGCTCATTTGGAAAATGATAGGCTACTGAGTTTTTGATAGGTGCAGGGTGGATGGATAGGTTAGAGTGACAGCGGTTATTTTCAAAGCCTTGTACTGATATTTCATCTTATGATTTTATATATGATGGGCATACATTTTGATGTTGTTGATAGACATTATTCTATGATGAACTTTTGGATTTTTATATATATATATATATATATGGTATAAATATCAGACCTTATTGACACCATGTTCATGCATTGGATGGATGATTTGATATATGCATATGTTTTATCTATGATGGCTTATTTGGATGTTTATGTATGGATTCTTATTTGATTTTTTGACGTGTATGTATATGTTTATGATGGCTTATGTGGATGCTTTATGTATGGGTGCTTATTTGATTTGTTGACTTATATGTATATGTTTATGATGGCTTATGTGGATGCTTTATGTATCGGTGCTTATTTGATTTGTTTACATATATGTATATGTTTATGCATGTAGGAAGTGATATATTATGAATCTAACACTTTGTGATGTAGGTGGTGATGTATGCATGAATCTAACACTTTGTGATGTAGGTGGTGATGTATGTATGAGCAGTAGAATGAACCTAATATGTGTGGTTCTAAAAATGATAATGCAGTTGTAATGAACTTAAAACTATAATGAAAGGTAATAACACATGATCATAAGCGTCAATAAGGACTTACATGATAAAAAGGGGGGGATGTATGTGTAGTGAAAGTGGAAAATAGGTGTAATTTGGCACCTATCAATAACCCTTAGTATCCTAAGAAGAATGGGAGATAGGGAAAAGTACTTGCACAACTGAAATCATAGGGTGAATGCTATGCTATAGTAATGATTATGAAATGCAATCCTAATATAATTTTCCATCTTCAGAGCACTGATTTTTGCTATAGCATAAGACACCAAGTGTAGGGTATAGGCAACTATTGTGCGGTTTTTCACGCACGCTCCACTGAAAGTAGGGATCCCCCTTTTCTGCTCTAGTCTTTAGGAATATTTTGGCATCTTGGTTTTATTGATTTAATTGCTTTAGAGGTCCTTAGGATGTTCATCTAGCTTGCCTAAGTGATTCCCCTGAGTTACACATTGAAAAATCTAATTTTTGAACAAAGTTTGGGTTTTTACTTCATTTCAAGATTTTCTACTCCATCCGGATTTTCCTGGATTTCACTCAAAGTCTGGCGAAGAGACTAATGTTGCAGTTTAGGAAATTTGGGACTTTGTGGAATTCCGCATGGGCTAGATTTTTCCAAGATTTTGTTTTACCGTTGGGTTTCTAAATTTCTTCAACTTGTCTTGTCGACGACATTAATGCACCTAGGTACGATCTTTGCATCACGAGTGTGGTTGAATTTAAGGGGATTTTACATTATTTTCTCTCATCTTTCATTGTGTATCACTCTTGCATCTGAGATTTGTGATTTTGGGAATTCAAATTTCTTGATTTTCTTGCTGAGGTGCTTGGATTTCTTACATTCAGTTTGATTTGGTTGCTAAGGCATCCGAGTTCATTGCTCATTTTCCTCGTGGTCAAATTTTATTTACTTATGGTATATAACTATGGCCCTTTCCTTTGAAATTTTAATGATTGGTTGTCCATGGCTATTTTACATCCATTTGGGAGCTCGATTTTGCATGTTTGATGATTAAACGCTTCAAACTAGGGTTGTGTTTGATGTTTGAGGGTTCTTAATGCCTATCTTATATTCTTCCCTAGTTAACTAGTTGGATTTCAGTGATGTTCCGCATTCTCAAATGGTTCCCATGGCTTTCCCTGTAAGTCAATGTTTTAGTTTGGTTCTAGTTAGGGATTCATGAAGTTCAGTCCAAATTGGCATGCTCTGAGTTAGTTCACAGGTTTCACTTTTAATTTATCAGTCAAAGCTTGCTTAAGGATGATCCACAACTCATTACGAGCCTTGTTGAGTGTGTTTGAGCTCAATCCAGGATTAATCTGAGCTAGTTCCTTTCACCCATGATGGAGGTTTCAATACTCAAATCTAGGGAATCATTGGTTTATTATGAACATTCATCATTTAATGCCTCAATTAGTCTTGATCCAAAGGGGTTGATAGGAAACACGAATTAGATTCAAGTCGAGCTCAAGAGATTTGAGATTCATGGACATTTGATCGTATCAAGGAAAAATCAAAGGTAATAACAATTTTCTGGGATTCCAAGGAATTCGCGGAATTTCCGCATCCCGTATTTTCCTGGATTTCGTTTAACCTTCAGTGTTTCGGGGTGTGCGTTGAAAATTAAGAGTTTTGGGGACTTCGCGAAATTCCAGTCTAGCCGGATTTTTTTGAATTCTCTGGGAGGCTTTGTGGAACTTAGAAATTGGATGAAATGGATGAATTTAATGATGAATGTTTAACATTCCATGCTTTAAACTGATAGATTACACAATGTTATATGCATCCTTTCTTCATTTTGATGATCTATTGTTGATATTTGTGCCTTCTTCAGGAAAATCTGCCTGCTCTGGAATTTTCCAAAGTTCCTCCCAGACTGGTTTTTCCCGGTTAGGTTGGAATCCCAAACTTCTCAGTTATGATGATTTAAAGTTGATTTGATGGTTTTATTATGATTTTGAGCTAACACTTTGATAAATATGTTATAAACAATTGGATTTTCATGCTAGTATTCGATGGATGCAGGTTGAATCTAGCAAGGCAACGGCTGGAAAGGCTAAGGGTGATACGAAGGGATCCTCTATCTTAGAAGAAGAAGAGTTAAATTGGACATAAAGAGAAAGATTCTGGAAAGTAAGATAGCCTTCGTCTGATCTAAATTTTTAGACACAAATGTGGGTTGATGGGACAATGAGGAGTTCAAGGAAAGGATGGCACAAGAAGATCCTCCAGTGCTAGCTAGGAGACTAATGGAATCGAGATGATCTCATTTAGCAGGATTTCCCCCCACAGTTCAGTGTTATGAGTTGGTATTGGAATGTGCCCGACACTATGACAGGGATTCACAAAGGATAGTCAGCCCTCAAGGGAGGGTACTGGCTAATCTTAACCCTGTCTCTATTGCACATACTTTTGATATGCCAGACAAATCTAATGTAGTAGCCTTTGACATGGAGGTAGCTAAAAGGTACTATGAGGAGGAGACTATTAAGTTACAACAGGTTATCAATTCTTGGCTTGAAAAGCCAAAGTCTCATTTCTCAAAACTGCCTAAGCAGTTGCACAGGGCAAAGTTTAAACAAGAAGTCTATGATTCCATCACATTGCTTAGCTAGGTGGTAGGCCTAAAGAGTGCAAGTATGTTTAAGAATTGGATGTTCCATGTCACTGTGAGAATGAAGCAAAATATCAACTATCACTGGGTAGGGATCATCAGTGCAAGGATCCATGAGCAATTATGCAATGTGCTACAGACCAAGACATTCACCATGACTTCTTATTTAGTGTATGAATTTGCAAGATTCCATCCCTATAAAGGATTGAGCACAAGGGGAATATTCAGACATGATGTAATTTATGAGGTTTATCCTCAATTGCACTTAGGAATCTCAAGTTACAGGAGGGTGAATGATGCATTCACCATGCACATCACTAGATTGCTCCAAGGTGCAGAGCATGTGAGAATATCAGATAATGCTAAGGAGCTGATCAAAAGGTATGGGGCTTGGTTCATACAGTTTCCCACCTTCTCTTACATACAAATAGATGGTTGTCAGAGGGCTCCATATAGGCTTCCAAGGTATCCCACAGACCATGTTATACTTCTAGAGGTCACAAGGAAAATATGTGACTTTGATGCCATTGTAAAGAAAGATAAGCATAAAACTGGATTTGGTGGAGATTTTCCTCTAAGTATAGGTACTAGCGAGGTATGCCCTTCAATTAATTTATTCTATTATTCTGAGGAGGAAATGAGAACTCTTGGGTTGTCTTACCATTCCAAAAGGCTGGGTTTTGATATCACTAGTGAAGCACAAAAGAAAGCCAGTAGGGAATACCACCACAGAGATTAAATAGAAGACTACTGGGTCAATAGCAAGGATGAGTTTGAGGTAAGAAAAGAAATTCTCTAGACTCCTAGTTGATGTGGTCTGAATGTATAGTGTGAAAGTGGTTCTCGATCAGGTGGAAGATGATGGAGACTTAATCCAAAGTCACAATTATGAGCCAATTAAGGACAAACCAATTAGAGAAGTAGACTGGATGGAAGAAATAAAAACTAAATTAAAAAAAATCATGGCCTCTGTGATGAAATACACCAAGTTGTGGCCCAAACATAAGGTTTGGGAACTTGAAAGTGAAGATGTGCCATGTACCTATAATCTGATGGAGAATCTAGAATCCCATTCTACTTCTGAGGAGTTGGTTGAGGAAGATCCTAAGGGAAAAACCATGGTGGATTCTCATTTTAAGATTAATATCAAAGGTCCCCAAGGAGAAGAGCAAGATAAATAGAGGAAACCAAAATCAAAGAAGAGGACTGCTACTTCAAAGACAAAAAAATATGTAGAGGAAGAACTCAGTGAAGGAGAAGAAAAGGATAGTGCCCTAGCACCTAAAAGGAGGAAAACAACAAGGGGTTCAAGAAAGAAGGGCGAACCTTCCAAGGAGAAAAGTGACACAGATCCTTCAATAGTGCTAAATGTAGAAAGTTTTGGAGAGAAGACATAGGTATACACAAGGAATTCAAGAACTCCTTCTCCCGAGGACAGTGTTCCAAATAAGGATATTGTTGTAGCAACCTCTACTGTAAAAAAACATAAAGAGGCTTCTCCACCCCATGAACCCCATGGTGCATCAGAACAACCAGCAGATGTAGAGCACCCGTCAAGTGAAGAGGGAGAAGAATTTCAAGAAGGTGAGCTTCATAGTGAAGCTGCAGAAGTTGAGAAAATTCTACAGACTCCCTTGGTAACTTATGAGGATTCAACTACTAGAAGTGAAGAAGACAGACCTCTTTAGAGAGAAGAAACCCCTGTTAAGACTCCATCACTAGCACATGAAGAAGAGGAGTATGGCAAAGGAGAACATGATAAAGATGAATAGTTTCTTGAGAAGAAGGAAGATACACCCAAGGGTCAGCAGGAAGAAGTGGGATAGAGTGAAATACAGTCACAGTCTGTTGTTCCAGGTTGGCTTGATAGAGAAATAAAGAGAAAACAAATTATTGTGGATGATACCCCTCCCGATTGGGATGAGCTACTAGAAAAAATAGGAAAAGGTAAAGGAAAGAAGAAGGCCAGGGTCATCTCCAAGATCGAAAGGGATGAAGCAAACAATAGAGTGGTCCACATTTCTACTCCTACCACAGAAAATAATAGAGATGAGGTTACTAGGAGTGATTAAAAATGCAAACTATCAACCTAGGACCCACTTCCATGGAACAAGAAATTGAAGAGTATGAGGGTTCAAGTGCTATGATGCTGGGAAGATTGATGAAAGAAGCACAAACTAAACAGGAGTTGAAGAAAGAGAATGAAAGACTTAAGAAATATTTGGAAGATTTGATGAAACCCTTGCAATCCATTAGCTCATCATCTTTTGCTGCAAGTTTCCTGCCCCAAGAAACTATATCAGATTTGGAAACGATGAAAAGCACCTCACATGCTACAGTTTCTTAGTTGTAGGGGGTACAAAATAAAGGAGATGATGTTATTAAGGACATTCTTTCAATTGGAGGGAAGGCAAGAAGAACAATCGACTAATTGAAGAATGTGTTGGCACAAGACAAAGAAAATGTGGATACCCTTCAAATGACCAAAAATGTCATGGACTATACTAAAGATAAGTTGGTAAGTGATGGGATTATTTCTCCATCCAAAGTTGTAGAACCTTGGGAGTGCAATGAAGCTCTACAAATAAGGTAGAAGGTTTTGAAGAAGATACACAAATAGGGGAAACAGATTGAGAGCACCTTGACCGAAATTTATGATAAGTGCATCTCATTCTTTGAAGTAATGATGGGGAGAAATAAATTCCTAACGAGGCATCTTAGCTTAGAGAAAGTGAGGAAATGGTGGCGAGATGTATACTCTCCAATTAATGAAGGACCAGTTACTAAGCACCAGTTGGATGATGCAGCAACCTACATTGCAGTCATTGATAAATATCAATCCAACATGGTAGATTGGGATAACATGGTGAAGCAGTCAAGGGATGATATTAAGACCATTGAAAGGAGAATTAAGGTTTTTCCTATGCCACCTATCGATGACTTGGAAAGGGCGTTCTTGATAGTAAAGGACAGGATGGAACAAGATAAGGATAGAGGGGGAAGTAGTTAATGCAATGCTACATTGAAATTTGTGCTTCCCCATTATTTTGTTGCTTCTTCACATGCTTTGGATCGAACCTCTAGAAGATTCTAGGTAGACATGGATGGTATACATGCATTTAATGCATGCCTTATCTTATTTTGAATTCTTCTTGGCCGACTTGTTTGTGGCTAGTTGTTATTGTAAATTCTAATTAGGCTGAGATATCTTGGGGGTTTCTACAAATATGGCATTTTTCCTCATTTGTAAGAGCCAAATTTTTTTTGATATTGGAGCTAGAGCTAGGAATTAGTTGTTTTCAAGCAAATATTATAACAAAAAAAAAATTGTTGCTTTAGTGAATAATTTGATGCAAGTTATTACATTGTGATTTGGTGCCATACTTGTATTATTCTTATCTGGCATGGTTCTTGTTATTCTATCTTTAGAATTGCTTTGAAGAATAGTCGATATCTTTGATATTTAGAATAAGATGTTAGATTCAATGATGTTTATGATCTTATGCTTGAAGTGTTGTAGTGATTCCTGGTCCATACTTTTGGTATTTTACCTAGTGTAAATTGTTGTGTAAAGTTAGCCTGGACCTTCTATAAATATGTTGAGTTCAGTTGTGGATATTGATTCATTTCAATTACTAAATCAAGGGTTGCATTGGATGGATATTCAAAACTTTAAAATCTATATTGCCTTAGAATATTGCACTGTTCTTGTGAAATTGAAGGTTTGATTTGGGTTAAATAAGAATTGGTTTTGGGGAATTGGTCCATTTCAAGCATCTTGTCATTTGCATCATTGGTTTTAGGAAAAATTCTAGTTTAAGACTTTTCTTTGAGACCTTATCTTTTGCTATTTATTTTATCATTTGGGTTATATTTAGGATTACAAGTATCAAAATATTGCAAGATCTGATAAATTACAAGGATTCAACATTCACTTATAGTAAGGTCCCTTTGTGATTACGAACATTTTTAGATATTATCTGAGTTGTTTATGAATTTTCAAGACCTGACGTTAGAGACCTTGGGGTTATCTCTTGAGGCTTGCTAATAGAGATTTACCTTTCAAGAGAGATAGGATATCATATTCTTTCTGAGTTGTTGCTGTGCAGAAAAAACCATCAACAAATTGGTGCTAGAAGGAGGGCCTGAATAAGCTAAGCTAGATCATTTTCTATCTGCTATCTCTCCTGAAAGATTCAAAAGAAGAACTAGATCTAATCCAGGAGAAGTGGAATTTCAAGAATTTCCAACTCCTACCAGGTCAAAGAGGACTAGAATAAAGGGCGAGTCATCATCTACCTAGCCACTTTCATCATCCCTGTCATCCTCATATTTATCAAGTCCATCCTCGTCTAATTCTAAGGACATTCTCATTCAACAATCTCACCCTGTCATAAATCAACCATTACCACCCCTACTATCACCAATGGCTTTCCTTGCCAATAACCCATCTCCATTGACTTTTGCTAATTACAATGTCATGCCTAAGAAACCAAAACACTTTTGTTCTAAGTTCCATGTTAATGACCCCAATAGAACTATTGAGGAACACATTAGGATCTTTCTAACTTTCCTTAAGGATAGAGGAATTGATCATGAGGATGTAGTGTGTAGGATCTTTCCTTATTCCCTAGGAGAAGATGCATTCTATTGGTATAGTCATTTTCCTATTGGATCTATTTAGAATTGGACTAAACTAGAGACTGCATTTCTGCAGAAGTTTAGGATCCCCATTAGTCCCAATGAGCTTTATCTTCAATTCACCAATGTTAAGAGAGAAGTTCATGAGCCCATATCATCCTTTAACAATAGGTTTCATCGTGCCTACACCCAATTACAAGCTCCTTATGTTGTTGATGAAGCCACTACTTTAGAAGTTTATTATGAAGGTCTTGACAATCTCACAACTACCTTCATGAAGTGGAGAAATAACCCTCCCACCACCTTGCTTGATGCATAGGTAGAGGCTTTGAAGGTTAGCACTGCTTTAAGACAACATTTGTCTCGGCCTTTACCATAGTTAGGACCCACTACTCACCCTAGACAGATTCCATCTCTCAACCAGGCTCTCACCAATCACACTCCAATCATGAATTTGGTACCTCAGTTGCCTATGAATCCTCACCCAGGGCCTCCAGTGAGTCAAGTTCCACCTACAATCAGCTACCCCCAACAAAATACAAATCAGCTTCTTCATCCATAGTCTCAGGCTAGTTTTCCCACATATCTGCAAAATTTTGGAGTTTTGAACCAGTCACTGAATACCAGCACTGCAATAGGATATCCTCAAAATAATGCAAATCAGCCCCCATATAGGAATTCCGACCAAGAGAGACTGGATGAGCTAATTGAGCAGGTGAAGAAATTGGATATGGAGGTGACTTATTTGAGAAACCAGAACAATCAGCTTCAAGCTGCTCAAAGGGGTATGTAGTCCAATTATAGTAGAGAAAACTAGGATATTCAACAAGGACAACATTTTGATAGAGGTCAGCATCTTGAAAGAGGATATAATGATAGAGGACAAAATTATGACAAAGGACAATCTTCAGGCCAAAACTTTGAGCGGGGTCAAACTAGTGGACAAGGGTTTGATAGGAGACGACCACCTAGACAAAACAGGACTTGGAATACAAGGCCTAATAATGGAGGAGTCCCCACCCCATTGGATCAACCAGTTAATCAACTGGTCAATCAAGAGAAGCCTCCTAGTGGCATATATTTGGCTGAGGCTGCCTTATTAGGATGGTGTAGGCTCCATAAAACAAGTCTGCATTCTGAATTAGACTGCCCATAATTCTAGAAAGCAGCTTCAATCTTCTATTATGAAGTGGAGAACAATTCGAGTAGTTAGAAGATGGTGCCATCCACTCCTTATGATTCATCAGTCTTGGTGCTCAATCATTCTCCTTTTCCATAGAGTAGGGAGAACGTACCTAAGGAGGAATAAGACCAGCTTAAAGAAGAGGAAGATCAGGTGTGCAATGGAGACGAGATTACACAGCTATTCAAGGAAAATACAGTGAATCACAATGGCCCCATCAATGAGGAATAAGCTTATATTGAAGAGGTGCAGACATTCCAAAGGCCTACGAAGAAGTATGATTTGAGGGACTTGCCACATAGACGTCCATAGGCTGGAGGCCCCTTCACCACCTCCATTCCACCAAACAACTTCACTATGCCTCTAGATCCTAATGCCAGCAATAATCTGCCATATCCTCAGGTGTCTAGGCAATATTTATCTAAAGATCAAGGACCTATGGACATGTCAAAAGGGAAAAGTGTTGAAGCAAAGAAGGAAAAGGTGCTGGAATACCCAAAGGAGACCCCTGCTGATCTGAGTGAGGAATGATTGGCCATATATGTTGCAGAAGAACTCAAAAAAATAAAGGTAAGTCTCTCTGCATTTGATTTATTGAGAGTTCCAACCATTAGGAATGTAGTTCTAGGAGCTTACAATGTAAATTCCATATCACAAGATAAATCAGTTAGTGAAAGTGTCAATAAAGCATCTAGTTCTCAATCGGTAGGAAGGAAAAATCAAACTCATAATCAAGTCCACATGCCTCCTGGAGATAAAGGAAAAGAGAAAGATAGATCTCAGGTTGCTCAGGTGGATACTCCCTTAACTCTGTTTCAAGGGAAAGTAGACAGTCCTCCATTCTTGATCTCTGTTCGTATATTTGGTAAGAACTTGCACAATTATTTGTTGGATTTCGATGCTTCCACCAATGTAATGCCTTTTGGTGTCTGTAGAGCTTTGGGTATTACTCCTGCTGATTCCCAAAATAAAGTTACTCAACTAGATAGAACTGAAGTTAATATTGTAGGGGAATTAAACATGATTCATATGCAGGTTGCTTCTGACCCTAGAATTCAACAAGTTATCAATATACAGGTGGCGGATATACTCGATGCTTATGGCTTGATTTTGGGAAGAGACTTCACTAGGGCCTTGAATTGATATGTCTCAATTGATCACTCTCACATATGGCTTCCCTGGAAGGGAGTGCCAAACCAAATTAGAATTGAATGAGAACCCATAATGAAATACATGATCACAAAATATCAGAATACCTCTAATGAAATTCTGATATCGGAAGTAAGTATGGTTAATTATGTGCTTGCAGTCCCTTTTGAGGAGTCAGATGTAGAGGAATTTGTTATGCTACATACTATGCCTGTTGATCTCACAACAGAATCCAGTAGAATTGAAGCTTTGGTGGATCCAATTGAAAATGATGATGATCCTGAAGATAATCAGCTCAGTTTGCTGGATAATTTCCAAGAATACATTCAGAAGTGCATTGAGGATCAGATTCAGTTGGGTAGGGAAATGAATTTCGGAAATTTTCTCTTTCCAAATTGGTGCAGGGTCCATAATTCCTTCCATTCTGAATTGGATTGTTGCTTATGCCATACTATAGTGGAACAAGTGCATAAATGCATCAATCCCATCCTAGCAGTCAAAATCAATATCCAGAATGTTCAAGAGGACCCTAAAGGGAAGAAAGTGATGCTTTCTGAGTCCAACCTTCCAATAGAAACAATGCAAGAGATACAACAAGGAAGTCTACAGTTGCTGGTTGTTGGACTTTAAGGTTTGATGGATCTAAGTCGAAACAAGGAGCTTGAGCTGGATTTGAGTTAATCGGTCCAAAAGTTAAAAATATTAGGCTTTTGTCCATGGGTTGTTAATGGCACTAAAGAAAAAGGTCAAAATTTTGCAAGTATTTTGGGATTCTGAGTTAGTGGTTAAGCAATTTAGGAGACAATACTCTTGTCATGACAGAAGAATGACCAATTATAGACAAAAGGTATGGGACCTTATTGAAGGATTTCATGACTTCAACATTCAGTTGATACCACGCAATAAGAATCAAACAACAAATTCCCTTGCTCAAGCAGCCAGTATGTTGCAACCTTTGTCCCTTTCAGGATTGAAGAAGTTTACAGTGGAGTTAACTCCAGTGCCTTCAGTACTTGAAAATTTCACCAACTTCCAGGTATTTGAAGATGATAAGCATATTTTAGATTTTATCACAAGTTCAGATATTTTTGCTTCTCAGATTATTGATGAAACTGAACCTCAAGAAGCAGAGATGGATTTGGAAGGAGTAATCAATTTGAAGACTAATACTATTCCCAGAGGAATGGTGTAGTTAGAAAGGATTTTTTATTTGGATAAGGTCAGAGATCAAGAACAAGATGCCAAGAAGGAGTCCATCAGTGGACAGTGTGAAACATATAATATGGGAACTCATGAGGATGTCAGGAATTTCTTCATTGGTAAAGTATGTACTCCAAAAGAGAGGAAAGGAATAATTGACACATTACATACATATCAGGATGTGATAGCTTGGAGTTATGAGGATTTGAAAATTTATGAAACGTCAATTATAACTCACACTATCCCTCTGAGGCTAGGAGTGAAACCTTTCAGGCAGAGGAAAAGGCCAATCAATGCCTTACTGGAACCCATAATTCAAAAGGAAGTGCAAAAGATTTTCTCTACAAGAATCATATTCCCAGTCAGACACTCCACCTGGGTTGCAAACCTAGTTCCAGTGCAAAATAAGAATGGTGAAATCAGGTTGTGTGTGGATTTTAGAAACCTCAATAGGGCATCAGAAAAGTACAATTATCCAGTACCTTCACTGGATGAAGTACTTTAGATTGTCAATGGTTCTCAAATGATGTCCTTTCTGGATGGCTACTCTAGGTACAACCAAGTTATGGTGCAGTATGAAGACAGGCATAAGACTGCTTTCACCACAAAATGGGGCACTTTTTCCTACAAGAGAATTCCCTTCGGTTTGATTAATGTTGGAGCCACATTTCAGAGGGCTATGGACATTTCCTTTAAAGACATAATTGGTAAATGCATAATC
Source organism: Sequoia sempervirens (assembly GCA_007258455.2). Lineage (NCBI taxonomy): Eukaryota > Viridiplantae > Streptophyta > Pinopsida > Cupressales > Cupressaceae > Sequoia > Sequoia sempervirens. The sequence goes on from VDFB02285379.1 coordinate 393,832, forward strand.
ATTTATATGGATGATCTAACAGTCTTTTCCAAGAAGAGAGGAGACCGCATAGCAGACTTATGTAAAGTGTTTTAGAAGTGCAGGAAATTTGGTATATCTATCAATCCAAAGAAGTGCATCTTTGGAGTCACTGAGGGAAAGTTACTGGGACATGTTATTTTAGAGAAAGGCATTGCTATTGACTCAGAATGGGCGGAAGCCATACTTAAGATCTAGCCACCAGCTAGCAAGAAGGAAACAAAGTCATTCTTTGGAAAAAACAATTTTGTAAGGAAGTTCATCAATGGATTCACTGAAATAGTCAAGCCATTGAATTCCATGTTGAAGCAAGAAGCTAAGGTTGAATGGAGTGCAAAGGAAAAAGATGTGTTTGCAGAAATTAAAAGAGCTATTGTTGAGGCCCCAGTATTGGTAAGTCCTGATTATGAGAAGTCATTTTATATATATTAATTCACTTCTGATCATTCTTGTGTTGGCATGTTGACTCAAAAATCTGATCAAGGGAATGAGCACCCCATAGCATTTATGAGTGCACCACTGAAAGATTTAGAATTGAGGTACCCAAGTGTGGAAAAATAGGTTTATGCCTTGGTCAGGGTTGTGAAGAATTTTAGGCATTATATTCTCAGAAACAAGGTCTTTGCAATAGTTCCTGATCCTGTAGTCAAACTATTGTTGATGCAAAATGAGCTAGGAGAACGCAGAGCAAAGTGGGTGACCATGTTGCAGGAATATGATATTGAGATTCAACCTATGAAGCTGGTGTGAGGACAAGGGCTTATGAGAACAATGGCAGAAATGGGCCCTGACCTCATAGTCCAACATTACATTCTTGAAGATGTTTCTCCAAGGGGCTGGTATGATGATATCATTCACTATCTATTGAATCAAAGGTGTCTTGACCATCTTAATGCAGTACAAAGGAGGGAACTATGTTTGAAGAGTGAAAATTTCATGCTAAAAGGAGTTGTCTTATACAAAAGGAATCATGAAGGTATCTACCTGAGGTGCTTAGGGAGGCAGGAAGCTGAGAGAGTAATGATTGTGTTCCATGAGAGATATGGCAATGGTCATGGTTCTACAATATCCACTACCAACCAGATTCTGAGGGATGGGTATTATTGGCCAATGTTATTCAAATATGTCCATAGCCATGTCAGAACATGTCACATATGTCAAACTGTAGCAACCAGAGAGAAGCATGCAGCGCTCCCACTTCAACCATTCTTTGAGGTAAAACCTTTCGCACAGTGGGGAATGGAATTCATAGGTCCAATCAATCTGTCCTCCTCTGCAAGTCACATGTACATTCTTATTGTTACTGATTATTTCATGAGATGGACTGAGGCTCTTGCATGCAAAAAATGTACCTCTAAAGTGGTAATTAATTTTATCGAATCAGGTATTATCAATTGATTTGGGTGTCCCATGTCTTTGGTTTGTGATAATGGTCCTGCATTTGCATCATTGAAGTTTTCTAATTGGGCCTTTGATCATGGAATTATAATTAAATTTGTATCCAATTATTATCCTCAAGGTAATGGCTTGGCTAAGTCTTCCAATAAAAAATTGTTGAAAGTCATTCATAAACTACTAGAAAGAAATCCTAAGGACTGGCACACCCAACTTGGGTTTTCTCTTTGGGTAGATCATACAAGACACAAGGCCTCCATAGGAACTTCTCCTTACCACTTGGTGTATGGTCTAGAGCCTATGTTTCCTATTCAGCTCAAAATCCCTACCTTATAGTTCATTAATGAATATTATGATGAAGGGAATAGACAGGAAGCCAGACTACTTGAGTTGTTACACCTTGAAGAGAAAAGAGATGAAGCCCTTGAAATTTTTTCCAAACATCAGTGTGTAGTCAAAAGATGGTTTGATAGAAGAACTAAGGTAAAATCCTTTAGGATCTCTGACTTAGTTCTCTACTAGGATAAACCTCATGACCGTAAGGGGAGCATGGTAAATTTGAAAAACTTTGGCTTGGCCCTTACCAGATCTTAGAGATTCTGGGAGATAATTCTTTTCACTTAAAGACTCTCATAGGGGAGGATATTCCACTACCCGTCAATGGGTAGCATCTGAAACATTATTTCCTACCTTGAGCTATTCACAACTCTCCTCCTTTGTATATAGTTATTTTAGGTTTCGTTCTTGCTTGTTTTTCTTTCAGTAGAGTAGGTTTCCTTTCTGCTTTCTGGTTTCATTTTGGTTAGTTTAGGTTTGCTTTGGTTTGGCTTGGTCGGTTTTTTGTTTTTTCTCTAGCTCTTGGCTTCTTACTTTCTTTGAGATGATTTGTTGCATCTGTCAATGATTGTGATAATGTTTGAGTGATATTTTGGGTATTTCCTTTACAAACTCTTATCTTTTATCTAGAGTAAGTGGGTGACAATCCTTCATTCATAGTCACATGTACTTAATGTTCTTAGCAGGAGAGCCACAGGGTTAAGTTGAACCTAAAATACACTTCGGTATTATATTTTGAAATGAGTCTTAAAAAATTCTGAGGTTGCATAGGGTCCTTATGAAATCTGTTCAGGTGAAAAATCCTTTTTTCTGCTCCAGCACCACTATGGTTCTCAGCCCTGAGTGTGAATTTCATTGTTCACAGGTTGAAATGAAGAGTGAAAAGAAAGAAATATTAAAATAGATTGGTTTGATAGAATAGAATGGATTGTTGAGATAATTGGATAAGTGTGATTGGTTTGATTGGATAGAATAGATTGGGTGATTGGAAAGGTGCAATTGGATTAAGATTAAATGATGGAAGATGTAAGGGATCCTAAACCCAGTCAGAAAATAACCTTTAGTGACCTAGAGCATTGACTAATCAAGTGGATGATCACGACACCGAATCCACCTCAAGATAGAAATGGATTGATTTGGGCCAAGGATGATAACTTATGACACCGAATTCACTTCAAGATGGAAGTGAATTGATTTGGTTCAAAGTTGATGATTTATATGAATGATAACAATCAAATTCAAGCGCTAAGGTAAATTTGGATAACAAATTTTAACACAAGGTTTAGGTGGTTTTATGATGAGTCGTGTTTATATGATATGGATTAGGTGATGCAAAGGGTAAGATTTTGGTGAAACAACTTCACTAGGTAATGATATGGGCTTCCCAAATGAGCTACCAGAAAATTCAAAACTAGTGGGCAGATTAAGAGAATAAATGTATGGAGGCTTAGGATGACTAAACAGAGGTTTGGAATGATTAAATAGGGGTTTAGAATGACAAAACAGAGGTTTAGAATGATAAAATGGAGGTTTTGAATGATTAAACGGAGGTTTCAGAGGTTTAGAATGCCAAAATGAAGGTTTGGAATGATTAAACGGAGGTTTGGAATGATTAAACGGAGGTTTCAGAGGTTTAGAATGACAAAATAGAGGTTTGGAATGATTAAATAGAGGATTGGACTTATTAAACTGAGGTTTGGAGGCTAAACAGAGCTAAACAGGGCGAATTTGATTGTTTAGGAGAGAAAATTTTCCCCACTACAATAAACAAGAGGGAAAATTTGCCCCACTGCAGCAAACAAGAGGGAAAATTAGCCCCACTGCAGTGAATAGAAGGGAAAATTCACCCCAATGCAGTAAACAGAAGGGAAAATTCACCCCACTACAGTGAAAAAAGGGAAAATTCGCCCCACTGCAGTGAACATTGACTTGGTTTAGGTGGAAATGACTATGGAAAGGACTTAAAATGACAACAATAAGGCCAACTTGTCCAAAAATTTATTGGTTTCTCACAAGAAAGTACTTTGAAACAATCGCAATCCTATGATTAGTATTAAGGGTATGGCCAATAAAGTTCTTAATCTAGGATGCACAAGGTGTCTAGGGAGTCTTTGATACTCTCGGTACGTGAGGCACAACCGTGAACACCATCCCGTCACAAATGTGAGTCGGGAACCCCAATGAGATATTGAAGGGCTTGAAACAACTCTTCACGTCTATCTATGTATCAGCCTAGCTTTGACACTCCACCAATTACGATGTGATTGGATTGAGGTACAACTTTCACTCTCCCCCCTTTATATACCCTACTAGTATGCATGGTTGGAATCGTCCCATGGGGTGATGAAATCCCCAAGCAGGTCCCACTAGAAAGAAAGCACTAATCATTTCCAACTACTCTCCAGGCTCACACGAAATGTAAGGGGAAAGTGAAAACAAACTAATACCCCCTTTAGTTAACACAAAAAGATAGACACAACAAACAATGGATATTACTTCCCCTAATTAAACTATGTTCCTAGATTAACGAAAAACAAGGATAGCTTTGGATATTTGTGCAAATAGCAGGTCCTGCAAGCAAACGTTAATTGTTTTATCCTTATTTCTTCACCAATTATACAAGAATATGTTACAAAATGTTAGCAAAAACACTAATATCCTTGTAAAAAATAATGTTAGGGGGTTAGAATCGGAAAACAACAAAAATTTAAAGCAAAAACTAAGCTAAAATGGTCGTTTTACCTCCCAAAATGTGTTGTTTTGGGGTGTATCTGCCCCTTTGCAATAACCAAGAGGGAAAATTTTCCCCACTTCAATAACTAAGAGGGAAAATTCACCCCTTTGTAGTAAATTTGTTAGAAATAGAATATGGGTATAGGGCGTATCTGCCCCTCTGCAACAAACTTGTTAGAAATAGAATATGGAATAGGGTGTATCCGCCCCTCTACAACAAACTTTTTAGAAAGAGAATATGGAATAGGGTGTATCCGCCCCTCCATAGCAAAATTGTTAGAAATGAAATATGAGTTAAGTCGTATCTGTCCCTCTGCAGCCAACTTGTTAGAAACATAATATGGAATAGGGTGTATCCACCCCTCTGCAGCAAACTTGTTAGAAAAAAAATATGGGTTAGGGCATATCCACCTGTTTGCAGCCAACTTGTTGGAATCAGAATATAGGTTAGGGCGTATCCACCCCTCTGTAGCCAACTTGTTAGAAACAGAATATGGAATAGGTTTTATCCTCCCCTCTGTAGTAAACTTGTTAGAAATAAAATATGGAATAGGGTGTATTCGCCCCTCTGGAACAAACTTGTTAGAAACAAAATATTGGTTAGGATGTATCCGCCCCTCTACAACCAACTTGTAAGAATCAGAATATGGGTTAGGGAATATCCGCCCCTCTGTAGGCCAAATAGAGGGCACAATTTCACTTCTGCAGTGAACCAGAGGGTGCAATTGCACTTCTGTAGTGTATAGGAGGGTGTAGTCACCCCTCTGCAGTGAACCAAAGGACACAGTTGCACTTCTGCAATGTATAGGAGGGTGTAGTTTCCCCTTTGCAATGTATAGGAGGGAATAGTCGCCCCTATGCGACCTATTCCTACAAACAATCTCAACAACAACAAATGTAAAATAGAGGAACCTGTTTGTGGGTCCCACTAGGCATACCAAAAATGTGATCCTAAATGTTTATCCTATTCTAAAGATGCAAAACAACTACTATGTAATAAGGAAAAACATAAAAGACACCTCAAATATTAGCCTAAAGAATTGTTAACACAAAGAAAATAAATGAAATAATGCAATTGCTTATACCTTCTCCATGTTGATGAATCCCTTGGTTGGCCCTTGATGTTTAAGATCCTTGTGTGCTCCTTGGATGGCTAAATGAAAGATTGATAATATGACTTAGAGATGCAAGTGCAAATGACTAAAATGGCTTGGCTAAATGAGTGAAAATACTTGTGAATTGAGTGCTCAAAATGATAGCATAAGGACACTAAAATTACTAAGTCTTGAAAATGCCTTAGAAGAGGGGGTATTTATAGAGAAATTTGAATTCTCTAGAGAATTCAATGGTTGAGATTAAGCCACCAAGGTCAAGATGTAGGGCTATGGTGAGTTGAGGACTCACAAGCCCTCACATCTTGACATGTGGAATGCGAGATGGCCTAGGATAAGATGATATGGAAGTGAGGTGGAAGGGAGGTACATGATGTGGAGGAAGGACAAGTACCTTGGGGGGTGAGAAGATTTCCTCAAAAATGAACTTTTTATCCCCAAGTGAGGATGTGACAAGGAGAGAGAAAAATGAAGAATTTAAAATTGATTTTATTCAAAAAGGTTAGACGACTAAATTAAATAAATTGATGTATTTATTTAATTTAGAGAGGGAAAATATGTTAAGGTAAAGCATTTAATTGTTAAATTAAATACTTTAAGGACCTTAGGTAGGAAGTGTAATATTAAATAAATAAATTAATATTGACAGAATGGATGAATAAAGAGGTGAATTTGATCGTATGGGAGTGATCAAATTAAGATGTCTACACTTACCTATGGTGTCACAAACTAAATCAAATTTTTGATCTACTTGCTTGTCGCCCTCCTTCATGCCATTTTTAATTTTTTTCTCCTCTCTTCCTTCATGTGGCTTTTTTCTCCTTTCAACTCTTCCTTCTTCATGTAGGAAGTTTTAAATTTTTGTTCTTGATTCAGTAGTCGGCATAGAAAAGTGCGCCTAATTTAGTGCCACCTAGCCAAAAAAATGTAATATGTTTGGGATGCAAAAGGAAACACAAAGTGGGCCTAATTTAGTGTTTCCTTCTAGCCAAAAAAAAATGTAATCTGTTTGGGATGCAAAAGTGGCGCAAAGTGCACCTAATTTAGTGCCTAGCAATGCAAAATGATGTATTTTTCTTGGAAGTTGATAAATAAATTGATCCTAAATTGATTTCATCTTCATATGTACCAAGGGAGCAATCATGGTTCTCTATTTTATCTATTCCTTATCCCATGTCAATTTTGTGGGTGCAAAACTAAGAGGTTAGATTTGTGAACTTAGAAATGACCCCTATACAACTAGATAAGTAATCTAAAGTGTGAAATATATGTCTAAAGTGAGGTTTTGTGTTGGATAGCATATTTGTTGAAATGATATAATTGGTCTACTAAACATTATTTACTATGTTGTATATTATAGGGCTGAGACAAGGCCATGGCAACAGATTGTGTCATGTCAAATGAGGACATAATGGCTAAAGCAAGACATCAAGTACTGAAATTTTGACTTAACTTAGGAAAAAATGATCTGATGGCATTTTTTTATACATGCATCTTTTTTCATAGTATTATTGAAATTTATAATGTATTATTCAATCTTGACATAAATTAATGCATGTTGTTGATTATTTTAGATGGACACTAGAGAAAATGTAGAGCCTAAGCATTCAACTAGAAAAAGAGGATGTGCACGTGGACTTAAAACTGTTAAATCACATAGAAAACCATGGGTGTTTGAGGATATGACAAATCATGTAGAAACAACAAATGATTGCACTAAACAAGAGGTTGGTTAGGACTATAGTACATGGGATGAATACTTTGAGAAAATATATGACTAAAGTGAGGTTTTGTGTTGGATAGCATATTCTTTGAAATGATATAATTGGTGTAGTAAACATTATTTACTATGTTGTGTATTATAGGGGTGAGACGAGCCCATGGAAATAGATCGTGTCATATCAAATGAGGACAAAATAAATGAAGCGAGACATCAAGTACTCAAATTTTAACTTAGGAAAAAAAATGATGGAATTTTGTGATACGTCCATCTTTTTTCATATTATTATTGAAATTTATAATGTATTATCCAATCTTGACATAAATTAATGTATGTTGTTGATTATTTTAGATGGAGATTCAAGCAAATGCAGAGCCTGAGCATTCAACTACCAAAAGAAGAAGATATATACGTGGACGTGGACCTAAAAATATTAAATCATTTAGATGACAATGGGTGGAAAAGGATATGACAATGGATCTTCCAGACACAATAGATGATTGCACTAAACAAGAGGTTGGTCAGGACTATAGTACATGGGATGAATACTTTGAGAAATTTTTTGTTTGTTGATGTTTTGTATGTCATGGAAAGAAACAATTCAAATGAGAAATTGGACAAAGACATTACATATATGATGAGATTCTAGTCAGTAGTATGCCTCCTACAATCAATTCAAATCCAATAGGAATTGTGGTAAGGAATTTTCCAATTTGATATAAATAACATGTATACTTTGTTTAAACATTGTTTTATACTATTTAAATAACTAATTTTTTCTCAATGGATACTTGTGGGATAACGTTCTTGGTTTAAAGTTTATTGGATCATTGACTTCCAACCTAGAGGGCAATGATCATTTATTAGATGATACATCTAACAAAAATATATGCCAATATGCTAGCTCGAAAGATGAGGAATTGATGAAAACAAGTCACAGAACAAGAACCAGTTTGAAGGTGCATAATTTACTTAAGGAAAGGGGGGAGGTGGACTACATACCCTATGAGAATGAATGTGATGGAGATGATGACTTTCTCCTGAGTTTGAGATCAATTTACAAAGAGACATTTGATTGTCAACTATATTGCGCATGGCCTAGTGATCAAAAACTACCTAGAGTGTACGAGGTGTTTCAATTTTGGGGATACAGCTACATGATACGACCCTCTAATATTAATGGAGTGAATGTAGGCCTCTTTATTGTCCAAAATGTACATGTGGGATCTAAACATAGAAACAATTCAGAACAAACCACTAGGAGATTAATGTCATATTATGTTTCATCATATTACAGTGGTGAATGGAGAAGGCTAGTAGAATATAAGCCTAGCATGACAACATATGGTCTAAATTCAAATATGTACACACATCATCTCCAATTGGAAGGTGGAAAAGAAATTAATAGAGATAATCTTATGTATATAGACGGACTTGCATACACACAAAAATATTATAGGATTTATAAATAGTAGTAAGGGAAGGGACCCTAATGTAAGACCAAATTGTCAATTTCTTGAGGTTATAAATGATAAATATGGAGATATAAAAAGAGAGGTTGATAGATTGATAATGGTTGAGGATATTAAGGACCTTACCATTGGGGATGAGTTATGGATTGATTACCCATTCTTAAAACACACTCCTACATGAAAGAAAATGGAAGAACAAGGTCTCCCTAAGGATGTTCTTAAGGGAAGAAAACCAAAGAATAATAAATGAGTGTGCATTGATGTTTTATAAACTATGTTGTCAAAATTGTGTTTTATTTAAATTATTGTATAAAAAAGGTAGTCTATAAAATAATGTTCCATTATTCAATTGATGTATATATGTTCATACAATTTATATTTTTATTTTTTAAGCCATATTTGATTATATTTCTTTGAAATTGATACATTTATGATTTATCCAGTTGTTTCCAAACATTAAATAATGCTTGTGTTTGTTGATAGGTAGAAGATGTCGATGAAACACATACTAATACCCATGATCCAACTAGGTTATTAATATTTGGACGGGATGATCCAAACCATCCTTTAAACAATACTAAGGTGAAAAGAGAAAGTTTGAAGAGATTTCTACCACCTGAGAAATTTGAAGAGCTGATGAGATGCCACCTATCCTTAATGATGATGATCATGATAGGGAAAATGTAGTGCATGAAGAAGGATTGAATGAAATGCTTACAGGTTTCTTTGGGGATGGAAACAATGATGCCAATAATGATCATATGGCTGATAGTAATGATGATAGTAGGGGTAATTACCACCAACGTAATGTTGATGATAACAACCCGAAATACTCCATCAAGCAAGCAACGAAGACACCTGTGTTCAAATCGGGTGCAAGTAGAACCTCACAAATGGCATGCACATTAATATTATTAGAAATCAAGTCACTATTTGGTTGGTCAGACAAAGGATTACCTTACTAAAGTGAGTTGAAATCTATTTCTTACTTTGCATTGTCAATTGGTGTACACAATTCATAAACATTCATTGACTTTGTTTATATTTATTTAAAGGGATTTTAAAACCATATATTGTATATAAACAATCCTAGTATAGATTGACATATCAAACATGTTCATCATAAGTCAAACATTCAATCGATTTAATCTTTGGAAATCTTACAGGGCACTAAAAACTAAAATATTCCCTAAAGAGAATGTGTTGCCATCAACTTGCAAAGAGGTGCGTTTGTTGTTCTAGTTGAGTTGGGGATTGAATATAATAAAATTAATTCATGTAAAAATGGTTGTATTTTATATAGATATGAATATTAGAACAAGGTAGAATACCCTGTATGAAAAGAGGAGATATCGTACAAATGTACAAGGTCCTACAGTTCCAAAGAAGTTTTTACGTCACATGCCTATTATACCTAGACTTCAAACGAATGTTTCATTGCAAGTCACTTGCACAATTGATGGACTGGTATGCAAAGAATAGGAGTAAATATGGATTCATATGAATTCCAGCCGACTCCAAAGCAATGAAACACATAGAGGAAAAATGACCAAGAAAATTCAAAGATGAACCCTGTAGTATCATGTTTGGTCTTGTAATTCATGGAGTGTTCCCATTCTCTTTCCTGGGCTCAAATTATAGTATTTGGATAGTTGGATTGATAGTATACAATATTCCCCTATGGATGAGTGTTAGAAAGGAGCACCTTATGTTGACTCTCATTGTTCTAGGAAAACATCAAGTTAAAAACATGAATGTTTATCTTGCACCTTTTATTGATGAGATGCAACTGTTATGGAAAGCCATAAGAATGTATGGAATATCACATCCTCCATCAAATAGGTCCTTCATGTTGTATGGTGTGTTGTGTTGGACTATTCATGATTTCCTTGGACTTAGTGTTTGTTCTGGTAAGATAAAATATTTACATATTTACACTCATAATTTATTTTCATCCCAACTTTCATACTTAGTTTTATACTATTTTTTAATGTTATTAACATTACTTGTTGAATTGCAGGGCTTCAAACAAAGGGGATATTTGCATGTCCAAGATGTGTAGAACAATTTCAAGGGCGATGTTCTAAAGATCTACATAAATTTATTTACACAAACAACAGGGTTTTTCTACCACTAGATCATAGGTTTAGAAATTGTTAGAAGAATCAATTTGATGGAAAAGTTAAAAATAGAGGCTTCTCCTATGATTATGGGTCTAGGTGATTGGCTTAAGTAGTATGAAGATGCTAAATTGAAAGCTTGGAAGGATTTTTTTGATCGGGGTGATTCAATTGAACAACCAGAACAAGTTGTAGTTCACATGCCAGAAGGAATGAAAAGGAAATCCATATTTTATGAGCTCCCTTACTAGAAGGATCTATTAATATCTCACCTATTAGATCTTATGCACATCTTCAAAAATGTCCTAGATTCTGTATTTTGACATATATTAGGAAAAGAGGACACCTTGTCTTCGAGGATAGATATTTCTCTTTCATGTGCCAAATTTGATAGAAAACATTTGTGGCCAACTAGGGAAAATGAAAGATATGCAGAAGCTCGATGGATTTTGAAAAAAAAAAAGAGAGCTAGACCAACTAAAAATATGTCACCAGTTCAATAAGGAAACCTACTGGCTATGGGTCATCATTGGCTAAAACTTTAACAGTTGATGGACATATCATAGGATTTAAAACACATGATTTTCATAATTTAATGAAGGTATTATATATTATCATTTAACATTTATTGGTAATATTGATTAAGTACTAAATATATTTTGATATTTTGTTGTGTGAGAAAAAATTACTAATTACCTTTTCATAAATGTGTTTGATAGCATGTCATGTGATTGGCAATTAGGGGGGATTCTTGTCTTACAGTTGACTTAAAGAATGCCATAAGTCATTTGTCAGCATTTACAAGGTATGTGGTTATATGAAATGTTCATGTGTGAGATACATGGATATATTATATTGTATTTTAATTTATGACTAAAGGTTCATACTAATTTACTATTCTTAAATTAGGTGTGTGACCTCCAAGGAGATCCACGAATCTAAAGTTCCACAGTGGAAGAAGGAAATTGTAGAAATTGTATGTGTATTTGAGATGGATCTCCCTTAAAGTTTCATGGACCTACATGTCCATTTACTTATACACCTAGTTGATGACATTGAATTGGTGGGTGTCATATCAACGAGGTGGTTGTTTTTCTTTGAGAGGTATATGAAAACTCTTAAAAGATATGTCTAACAAAAGGCACATCTAGAGGGTTGAATGGCTAAAGGGTATGTATTGAATAAAGCATTTTTCTTCTTGTGTGAATTCCTTGGTAAGGATTTTGAAGATGGGCCATGTGTCTGGGATGAAGAACGAGCATCAGATATTATTGATGGAGAAAAACCACAATCTAATGGTGTTGAAGTAGAAATTAGTAAGTAAATCACAATCAGTGTGGTTGTTTTTCTTGCAATCATTAATTTACTCTGTAATTTATTTGTCGAATTAACAACATGACATTTGGAGTTTGAAATAAACATGTTGGCATGTAATAGGTGTAAACAAAAGTTCTATACTCAACAAGTTCATTAATATTACACACTAGAATGGGTTACTAAATAAATTTAAAATCAAATAGAAGATGTAGGTACATATTCAAACATGACAAAAGATGAAATCAACATGTCTAAAGGATGTGAAAGAAAGGTATAGTTGAAATTTTACAAAATGTTGTTTCCTTATAGTTTTGACACTATTAACTATTTTAATATTCATCATTATATTTGTTTTCACTGAAATAAATGGTCTTTCACAGGCAAGGAAATATCTAGCAATGTGGGCATATGGTCAACATTATCATGTAAAAAGTGTAGATGTAAAGAGGCGATCCTTTGATTATGGCATCATGGTTGAATTCAAGCAATCCAGTCGATCAAGCTCAAAAGATAAGAATATAATTGAAGGGAATCTACAATCTGTTGGGAAAATACAAGAAATTATTGAGTTGGATTACCGCTCTTTTAAATGTTGTATTTTTAAGTGTAGATGGTATGAAGCATTTGAGAGGACACGAACACATGATACCCATAGTGGATTGTTTTCTATAGATTGCTCATGCTTCCTACCAAAGGATAAGGAGCCTTATGTTCTACCAATTCATTGTGAGTATGTATTTCTTTAACTCAAATAAGAATTGGTAGTGATCATTAATCTATTAGTTCATAGTTTATTGTGAATATATGCATGTGTTTATTAATCAAAAAAATTGTTATAACTTACTTCTAATATATGTATTTCATTCATGTGGAGGTATTTTTCTATGAAGATATTTTGGACCCGAAATGGATGTTTTTCATACATTATGATCCAAGATTAAGGCATGTATTTGATGAAACATTAGTGGATACTGAGCAAAACAATAATGGTGAAAAAAATGAGAGAGAGGGATTAGAGAACATTGGAGAAATTGACAACCATGATGATGTTGAAGATGTCTATGTTCAGGCACAAGAAGACAACAATCCAGAGTTAGATGATGTTATGGAAGACAACAATATGGATGGTATAGAAAATGATGATCCAAATACATTTGCTAACAATATAGATGGTGTAAAGTCAAATTTCAATGATGATGAAGATGATAATATTAAATACTTGAAAGAACATAATATGAACATTGACAATGATACAATGGATGACATTGTAGTAGACAATAATGTTAATGACCAAGAATTCTAAATTTTTAGAATTATTTGTAATCCATGTTTAAAAAAGGATGATTTTTATGGCCCAAACTTTCAAATGCTTCAGTAATATTATTTTTGTTGATACAAATTACCTATTGCAATATCCTTAAATTGTTCAATCTTTGATATGAATTGTTGGAAGAAAAAATTACGATTACTTGGATGCTTCTTCCATTCATTTTGTATCAACATATGTTCGTGAAGACACAAAATTTAATAAAATATTAATGCGCCTAACTCAAAATTATTTAAATAAGCAACTTTGTTAACTTTATTATTTTTAAGTAGTTTCCATTTTTATGTTGAACATAATTTTGAACATGTAACTAAAAACATCCATAGTAAATGCTTTACTGTATCAACATATTCGTTCACATAAGCATAGTATTGAGGCTCAATAATTGATATTCATTCAAATATAAGAAGAAATAAGTATGGAAAACATAAGAAAAAATACATAATGATAACACAGTCATAGAGAATCTTTGATAATAGGATGTTCTATTTCATTCATAAGCTCAAAATAATCACACAATAACAACAAATGTTCCCTAATAAATCTTATGAATTTAAATAACTTGAAGAAACCACTTTGGAGACAACACAGTAATAGATAAGCATGAAATTTAACATAACAATTGAACACCAAAATAGATTACCAATTATGAGCAATCTTGTACATTATGTTGTTTCAAATATATATACATTTATAGCAGAAGTCTTTGATATGATATGGATGGGTGGAATGTGCAATTTATATTCTTACTAATGCCTACTATAATGGAAATGAAAATGGAATATGATATGATGATCCTCTCAAAATTGGCCTCAGTTTCCTATTCATTCAAATATAAGAAGAAATAAGTATGGAAAACATAAGAAAAAATATAGAATGATAACACAATTATGGAGAATCTCTGATAATAAGATGTTCTATTTCATTCATAAGCTCAAAATAAACACAAAATAACAACAAATGTGCCCTAATAAATCTTATGAATTTAAATAACTTGATGAAACCACTTTGGAGACAACACAGTAATGGATAAGCATGAAATTTAACACAACAATTGAATACCAAAATAGATTACCAATTATGAGTAATCTTCTCCATTATGTTGTTCCAAATATATATACATTTATAGCAGAAGTCTTTGATATGATATGGATGGGTGGAATGTGCAATCTATCTTCTTACTAATGCCTACTATAACAGATATGAAAATAGAATATGATATGATGATCCTCTCAAAATTGGCCCTGGTTTCCTATTTATATAAGAAACAACAAGCTTCAGGCCTTTTACAAAAAGAGATGACCCTTCAAAACTACTTCTTTTACTAACAACTAATTAATTTGCATAATTGAAGAAATAACAAGGCTTAAGACACTTTAGACATATGTTTCCTTCAACTAAGATCAGTCTTAGGAAAATTCACTTGCTTTTGAGGGCACAGTATTTAGTTGTATTAGTATTAATGCCAATTCTTTGCTAGATAGTTTTTCAACAAGCTCAAATCCTTGAAATTAATTTTGAAACATGTGTGAGGGAATTTATTGCTGTAAATTGTAATGATGCCACAATTACCATACTACCGCCATCTCTTATTATACTTGTTGTGGTATGGCAGTGTTTTTCCCTTCCATTTTGATGTTTACTACACTACCGCCTTGCTCAAGACTTATTGTTGCAGGGTTCTGTACACCGCTCTACTGCATATGTTGCTCACCCTCCCAGCGATATAGTAGTGTATGATTAATCTTCTTGTTGTTTACCACCTTACCACACTCCTTTGAATCACCTTATGTGATACTGAAGTGTCCACTTATCTTCCATGCTTACCGCTCTACCACCTTGCTCAAGACTTCTTGCTATGGGGTTGTGGTATACACCACTCTACCGCATACGTTACTCACCCTCCCGATAGTATAGTGGTGTATGATTTATCTTCTTTTTGTTTACCGCCTTATCACACTCCTTTGAATCACTTTATGCGAGATGGATTAAACGTAATTCAATTGAAAAATATTATGGCCTGATTATAGGGAGCATTTAAGCAATTAACCATACGTGATGACTGAATAACTTAGAACTTGGGGCCAGGATAAAGAATGATTTTAATGGCTCAACTCATGACTTAAACTACCATAACCGGATGCAGTAGGTCAACACAAAATTATTGTAGGGACTTCACTTCATTGTAATTGCTATGGAAATTTTATCTCCTAAGGCTCTCACATTATGGAAATTTTATCTTTGAAGGCTCCAACAATTTCGTCATGCATACCCAGCTTCGTATGCTAGGCCATTGTTAAAATTTGAGCTCAAAATTCCCTTCATTAATGCTCATACTTATAAAAAATCCCTTATTTTATTTCAAAAAATTATAGACCATCTGCCAATGCATGAATGTTCATGAAACCCTAATTTTGAGCATCACCAGAGGCCAAGACAACCACCAAAACACCACCAAAAAACTAAATGAACCCAACACTAAGACAACCCAAATTTTGAGCCACCACCACCAGGAGCCACTGAGCCACTACCAGGAGCCATCGACGATTGCACAAGCCAAAAAAACTAGCACCATCTCACTACAAGCCCAAGGTCACAAGAAGCCATTGAGATGGGCGAATTCATTGAATTCCAACACCCACTACACACCCTTAGTCTCCACCGGCTTAAGATATTTTTTCAAATACTGCACCCCAACTACAACCACCATTCGATGCTTGACCAATGCCATTCCTTTCAGCTCCAATAGAAGTAGAAAAAACTAGACCACCATACAAGGAGTTTTGAGGATTTCCAAGTCTTTCAGATGTGGCACCCCAAAGCTGAGAATAGAGGCTGAAATAACCTCATCCATGTTGACCAGGGATTAGAATTGAATAGCTTCCTCATGATTTCTTGAGCCAATTTTTTTGAGGTGCTTTGATCAAGAAAAGATGCCAAAACATGAGAGACTATGTGGGAATTAACTCAAACCATTTCACTGTAGGCTTCATGCTCTCGGCCCAAAACCATTTTCACCGTGGCCACCTTCAAGGGAGAAAACTCCAAAAGAATCCATTTGAGCCTTTGGCCTGTGAGTTTTTTGAAACCTCCCTGACTCACACAACACTACAGGAAAATCAAAGTGTCGTGCCCAAAGGCAGATAGCTCCTCGCCTGATTTAAACACTGCATACTTCATGTCCTCCATTATTCTTTCTCACCCAAGCGAAGCTTCTAGAATGAAAACTCTAGCAAATGCATAACGCGTAGATCACCACCTTCATTGGATTAAAATGAATTCCACCCTTTCAAGGCATTTATTTTAATGTCATCCTTTCATGGCATTCATTTTAATGCATACGTTCCACCTTTTGAGCTGTCAAAAAGTCTTGTCAAGACTACCAACTAGGAATGTCGTACCCCCTGGTATAAATGAGGATGACGTTTGATGTGCTTTTGTTTAGTATTTAATTAATTATAAGGATTTGTATTATTTTTATTTTCTTTTCTATTTTAAACTTTAGAATTAGTAAGTATAATTTTATTTATATTAGGTATTTTAAACTATTTTAAAATTTTAAAACTCAACTAATATTATCTAAAAAAAATTATAATTACTAAATGTTCAGTTTACCTATTCAAAATTTTAAAATAGAAAATAAAATAAAAAGAAGACAAATCCTTATAATTAAATACTTAGAAAAAGAAATATGTATATGCATAGAGTATTTTGTTAACCAAGTGGTTTGTAAATTTATACCAAGCAAGGAGTAAAATGATAGAATAGTCAATATAGTAGAATAAAAAGTAATTTTGTCTAGCACTTGGTAATTTAGGGCTTGTAAAACAAATAATATTTACATGACTGAAAAAAAGTAGAATAAAAAAGATTTTAATCACACACAAAAATAAATTATATGCAATCCGTATAAGATATTATGTTGTGCAAGGTAGAATTTTGCAGGTAAAGTATTATTATAATGTGATAAAATCAAGAAAATCATATTAATGGACCAAATAGTTTCAAGGGTCGGCAGTCTGATATCAACCATTGATTGGCAGTTTCATGTTTTTCTTCTTGAAATAGGATACACCTTCGACATAAAATATATAGTGCCATCCCAATAAATAGTGCATAAGGATATGACAGTTTAGGGTGTAAGGTTTAGTGTTTAAGGTATAGGGTTGAGGTTATAGGGTTAAGTGTATAGTGTATAAGGATTAGGGTTTGGGTAAACCCACAAAAATGGTTTACGATTTGAATGAGGAAGGAAAACTTGTAAAAAATGACCCCATGCAAAAAATATTCATCCTAGGGGTTTGAGAAAACCCATTTAATGCATGCACAGACAAAAAATGAATGAAAACCCTCCTTTTCCTTATTTTTGACCTTGTTCACAAAAAAAATATTATTATTTTCACTTTGGAGCTTAGTTTGGACATGAAAATGGTGGAGACTTCACAAACCCAACTAGAATCAGGTAGTCCTCAGAATGAGCTATCCAACGAATATAATTTTAATATATTTTGGTTTCATTGTGTATTTGTTTTTTTAGTTTTATTAAACATAGGTTTTTCACTGAAAATAAAGCTCCATGTTCTGCACATGTGGAAAAATAGAAGATTATAAATAAATAAATAAACAAAAATGAGTGCACCAGATATTGAAGTCCTTGATCCAACAAAAAAAAAAGAATTTTGATACATACAAAAAAAGTTACGTGTTATACAATCGAGCTATGTTTGAATTGTAATTGGTTGACTTCGAAACTTGATTAAAGAAAAATATTCAATAAAAATCTATCTAATCAAGTGAAAGCACTAGATATCTAAGTTACAAGTCTAAATTTGAAAGAATTAGAATTTTATCCTTCATGGTAAAAAAGTTATGCGTTATACAATGAGCGTCACTTTTTAAAAATGTTATTTTTCGAGAAAAGCTAGTTTTTGAGGGAGATGGAAAGAGAAGTGCAATATGATTCCAATTTTTTTTTTTAAATATATCTAGAATCTACAAACAAAATGTCACGGAACTCTAGTTTTCATAATCTTCAAATTACTCACGGTTTAGCCGCTATAGGTTCCTGAAAGTGAAGATTTAGTTAAAAATAATAATTTCAGTGTCCAATTTGGCCAAAAATTGTAAACCACTATTGTGGGATCACCCGTTTAGGATATTAGATATAAAGTTTAGGGTATAGGGTATAGGGATGAGGGATGAGGGTATAGGGTTGAGGGACAATGTTTATGTTTGAGGGTATAAGGTTTATTGTATAGGGTATAGGGATTAGGATTTGGGATATTGGGTATATGATTGAGGGTATTGTGTTGATGATATTAGGTTTAGGGTTGAGGGTTTATGGTTTAGGATTTACGTATAAGTTTGAGGGTTGAGGGTTGAGGTATAATGTTCAAGGTTGAGGGTATAAGATTATGTGTATAGGGTATAGGGATTAGGGTTTAGGATATTATGTATAGGGTTTAAGGTGTAGGGTTTAGGGTATAAGGTATAGGGTTAAGGCTTGAGAGTGTAGGGTTTGTCGTTTAAGTATAGGGTTGAGGGATAATGTTTAAAGTTTAGAGTATAAGGTTGAGGGTATAGGGTATAGGGATGAGGGTTGAGGGTGTACGGTTTATGGTTTAAGGTATATGGTTGAGGGTATAGGGCTAAATGTATAGGGCATAGGGATTGGGGTATAAAATATTGGGTATAAGGTTGAGGGTATTGGGTTTAGGGCTTAGCATACAAGGTTGAATGTAGGGTTTAGGGTTTAAGTATAGGGTTGAGGGATGATGTTCAATGTTTAGGTTATAAGGTTGAGGGTATATGGTATAGGGATGAGGGTTGAAGTTGTAGGGTTTAGGGTTTAAGGTATCAGGTGTAGGGCTGAGGTATAGTGTTCAAGGTTGAGGGTATAGGGTTAAGTGTATAAGGTATAGGGATTAGGTTAAGGATATTGGGTATAGGGCTGAGGTTATTGGGTGTAGGGTTGATGGTTTAGGGTTTAGGGTTCAAGGTTTAGGGTTTAGGGTTCAAGGTTTAGGGTACAAGGTTTAATGTAAGGTTTAGGGTATAAGCCTTAGGTATAGGGTATAAGGATGAGGGTTGAGGTTGTAGGGTTTAGAGATAGTGTTCAATGTTTCAATGGTATAAGGTTAAGTTCATGAGGTATAGGGATTAGGTTTAGGATATTGGTTATAGGGTTGAGGGTAATAGGTTTAGGGATTAGGGTGTAGTGTATACGGTTGAATGTAGGGTTTAGGGTTTAAGTATAGGGTTGAGGGATAATTTTTAAGGTTGAGGGTATAGGTTATATGGATGAGGGTTTAGAGTTGAGGTTTTAAGGTATAAGTTTGAGGGTTGAGGGATAGTGTTTAGGGTTGAGGGTATAGGGTTAAGTGTATAGGGTATAGGTATTAGGGTTTAGGATATTCAGTATAGGGTTGAGGGAATTGGGTTTAGGATTGAGGG